>BJBW01006289.1:0-26651 GCA_004320125.1 Scolopax mira
GGAAGGAAAAAGTAGATTTGGATAAGCATATACAATTTTTCAAGACGAATTACTTTAAATACAAACCCTTCTCACTTAAGAACCCCATCATCATCTCCAAGCACACAATCTCAGTCACAGACCAATTCCCTGTGACAAAGGGTGCTCTGTCCTCACTATCTGACACTCCCAGGAACTTTGCAGGCAGAATGGGACAGCTCCCTGAAAAAAAAAAAAAAAAAACACCACAAAAACACAAGCCAAAGCACAGCTACTGCTTATACAATAGATGTTTGTCACCATTGTCACACCATCACAAAGGGGAAAGAGGAAGCACAAGCTGCAATATTGGCCTCTGTTATGAAAGCAGCAGCTCTGTTTAGACAGGAAAATAAAAAGCACTGAGCAATCAGAAGAAAAGGATTGTTAAAACAAACTGCAAGTGAGCACAGGACAAACGGGAAAGTCATCCAAAGCAGAGATAAAAAACCAACATCCATCACCTCTGCCACAGCACTCCTGTACCACCTCCCAGGAAGGCAGGCATGGGCTCCCTTCTGCTCCCAGCCCCAGGGAACCAAACCCCTCTACTTCCACATCCCAGTCCACTTCCTTCCCTGGCCTTTTCCTACTTTCCAACCCATCTTTTGAATACCTCCAGGGATGGTGCCTCAACCATCTCCCCGGGCAGCCCCTACTAATGCTTAATAACCCTTTCGGTGTAAAAATTTTTCCTAATATCCAATCTGAACCTCCCCTGGCACAACTTGAGGCCATTTCCTCTTGTCCTATCACCTGTGTCGTGGGAGAAGAGACTGACCCCCACCTCTCTACAACCTCCTTTTGGGTAGTTGTAGAAAGCAATTATTAAAAAAAAAAATTTCATGGCAGAGAGAAATGTCAGGTTTAGAATATAGAAACTGGCAAAGATCCTTGAGTTTCAAGTAGATTGGACCAGAAATAATTTACTAGCTGCTGGCTGGGTGAATGCTTCCTCTCCCCTCCCCGTGTATTAGCTCTCTTGCAAGGCTCTCTCTTCAGCCTGCAATTACAAGACAACCCATTTTATACAAACCACTTGTTTTAATTGCAATTTGCTTGTTTTCAGTGGCAGGACTACATGATTCATGAACCTATGGGACGGGTTATTTTTCAAAGAGCCTAAAAAGGGGGAAAATACTACCAACCTAAGGGTAAAGAGCATCTAGAAACTCACCCCCTCAAAGGCCTCTGTCCCCAAGGACTCAGAGAAACCCTCTCTTAGAAAAGAGCTTCCTTTGCCCCAAGAAAAAAGCCTACAGCTATAAGAATGAGCAAGAGGATAAGTATTATCCTTTATCCTAAAATACGCTTAGCGTCTACAGATAAGTATTTAGGAATCAGGAAGTGTTATATTCAGTGCCAAAAGATGGGGAAAATGGCAAAAAAACCCCAACACACGTGGATTTCTAAGCATATTGGCTAAAAAGCTTTGTGACTACCAAATAAATATTACTATCAATAGCTATTATTGTTGAAATGTAAAATGACTCTCCTGAAAACACTTTTCACCCTTAAAAAAAAATAATAATTAAAGCAATTAAGATAGGGAATGTTATACCCTCTATCCAAAACAAACTTAGGGAGATGTTTTGCTTTTTTGGGGGAGAAGCAGCAGTTTCCAGCATGAAAACACCAATCTTCACCTTTCTCAAATCTAAGCCTGCTTACATCTTTAAATTAACTGTGCAAGCTTGCTGCTGAAGAAAATTTCAATTAAGAACACTGAATTTAATAGCAGGTTTGGGTTACTTAACGGTCTTTAGAGGCACTAATTTACTATTAAAAATAATTGACCCTTGTAAGGAAACAGCCGAGTACTTGACATAATGACAAAGTCCTTCAGAGGAAGACATGGGCTGTTGACATTGCGCAGCAGTGAACAGGACCTACAGAGACAAGATCTCCCACAGCAAGATGCTTTTAAAAACCTCCTGGGGACATAGCAAGTAGAAGATTGATGGGCTCCTGCTACATCAACAAGTAGAAAAGCATTCGCTTACCATTAGTGAGGCCTGCAAATAAGCAAAGAAAGTTCCACTATAAAAAAACCAAAACGAATTTGGAACACGGCCTTAATTTAATCTACAGACCTGTTTCTCTTCCTCCTTCTGTCACTCTTATCTGAACACCTCCACCGCAGGCCTGCATAAACAGCATTTCTTGTCCTAGAAAGTGGTCTGCTTTCCCCTTTGATTTTATCAGTTACACTGGCAAACAATAATTCTGCTTTCGTAACCTTTTATTCCTCCTATTACTCAGGAGAAATCCACAATTTCTTCTCCTGCCAGAACGCCTCTAAAGTGGTGAAGGATTATGATAAAGGCGAGTGCCCAGTGCTACTGCCAGGGCTGGATGCACCGAAACTGCAGCTGAGCAGATCAGCTTGCAAGCCTTCCTCCATCAATAAACACTTCTGAAAACACCGGAGTGGCACACGGTCCCTACCCAGTGCCAGGCATCCTCGAGAGAGGGCAGGCGCCTTCGCACCACAGGCAAACAGCCGGGCTCCCCAGAGAATACCCCCCATATGGCCGTGGGGAGGGTGGATGCAGCTGCCTGGAAACAGGAGAAGCAAAGGGAGAAGGTGCTGGCTGTGCGTCAGTCCAAACGACTGAGGATACCAAAGGCTGCTGACACCTCAGAAGAGGCTCTCGGACATCCCACCATCCAACAGACACTGAAGAAGAACAGATGCTGTTGTCCACATTCTCTACTGGCCGCTGCACCCCTTGGAACTGAAGACAGAGAGCCAGAGAACACGTGAAATAGGCTCTTGCTGTATTTTCATGCATCTGTGCATCCCGTCTCCAACTCACTCGGGAAGAAAAATTCCCCTAAAGCAAAGCTCTTCGAGTTAATGGTGTGGAAGCTACCACCTACCCTCTCATTCTTTCACGCAGTCAAGGAGTTTTATACGCCAAGGAACCACCGTTAACAATAAAACTTCACAACACACTTACTGTTTCAAGAAGCAAGGTAGGCCTGGAGCGCTCTTAAAACAGTTATGTCTTATTTAATCCTAAAGCATTGCAGGGTGTTTTTTAAACCGTAGGCTCAATGCCATGTCCTCTGCTACTCCCGGGGCGGGTGTGCTGCCTGCGGCGGGGCAGGGCAGGAGACGGCCGGGTCAGATCAAACCTCAGTGCGAGGGCTCCAGCACAGAGAATACCACCAGTGAGCACAAGCAGGAGCTTATGATTCTGTTCTCCTGCAATGCATTCCCCAAATCAGCTCCCAAGTGCTCAGGGAGGTTGGGAATCACACCTCTCAACAGCCTCCTCCTCCTCCTCCTGTGCACACTCACAGCTCCCGGCTCCAGCACCGTGACAATTAGTCGCAATTTTTCTAAACGCGGCACAACAGAGCTATGAAACAGCAAAATGGACACTTTCACCAGTAAAAAGCAGTGGAGGGGTCAGCCAGCTTTCAACACCATCAGGAACAGGCAGAGCAGCGGTGCCCCGACTACAGGCACTCACCCTGGAGACAACCGGAGAGCCCGAGGGTGACCACCATGGCCAACGGTGGGGACACATGAGGCCGTCGCTTGGCCAGACTGGAGGGGCTGCTTCTCCTGAAGGATGGCGGAGCAGCTCTCCAGAGCTACTGGCGTGCAGCTGGCGAGGCCAGAGGGCTTTTCACACCACATAGGCGCTTGGACCAGCGACAAGGCCCCACCATGCCTGGCACGACGGCATGGAGCCCAGCGGCCAGGTGAGGGGCACCGAGGTGCTGTGCCATCCCCACAGCGAGGAGGAAGGGCACTCCAGGGCCGGTTCCGCGCTGCTCCTGGACGGACAAGGCCCTGGGCAGCGCAACCACCTCACGCTCGGCCTTCCCGCCTCGAAGGGACGAGGCAGCCATCCCCACCGGCGGCCAGGGCCCCGCCAGGCCCGGCCGCCCCGCTCACCTTGAAGTCTCGGCTGTGCTGCGGGGTGTACTCCAGCGTCCAGAGGGCCCGCACCAGCTGCGCCAGCTGCTCGGTGACCTCGCCGGGGGTGGGCGGTGGGCCGTCGGCGGCGGGGCCGGGGGTGGCGGCGGCGGGGGGGGGTGTCGGCCCTCCGCGGAACTGCTCCAGCGCCAGGAACTCGGCGAAGAGCTCGGTGTTGCTGAGGCACTGCAGGATGGCGTTCATGAAGCAGGTGTTGCCGTGGTTGCGCAGCCCCGCCACGCCGGGCACGGCCTCCGGGCCGCCGGCGGGCCGCGGCGGGGGCTCGGGGCTGCGCGGCGGGCCCGGTGGGAAGCAGCTGCCCAGGCCGCCGGCCGCCTGCGGCGGGGGCAGGCGCGGGGCGTGCGGGCCGCGGGGCTCGGGCTCGCTGCTGTAGTGCGAGAGGGTGGAGAGGGTCTTCAGCACTCGGCTCATGAACCCGCCGAGCGACCGCCCAGACGGGGACGAGGCCGGGGAGGCGGCGGGGGACGGGGCCGAGCCCGCGCCACCGCCCGCCGTCCGCCCGCGAAAGAGCCGCTTGCTGAAGGAGCGCTTCTCCTTGGCGCTGCCGGCCGGCCCAGGGCCGCTCACCCGCGACATGGCTGCGCGGCGCAGCGCGCATACCCACTCCCTTAGCCTCCCTTTACGCCCGCCCGGCTCAGCCCGCCGGCCGCCGCATCCCTCTCGGCCGCCCGCCCGCCGGGCCGCAGCCGCCGCGGCTCGCCGGCTTCACGGCGCCGCCATGCAGCGGGCGGGGCGGGGCGGCTGGTCACCTGACCGCGCCGCCACCTTAGCAACGGGCAGGCGAAGCCGCCGTCGCCGCCATCTTTGCTGCTGGCAGCGCGGCGGCCGGGCGAGAGGGGGCGGCGGGGCGAGAGGGGGCGGCTGGGATCTCGCCCCGCCGCCGTCCCGTCCCCTCTCCTCCCGTGGCACAGCGCGGTGCCAGCCCACGGGCCGTACCACCCACGGAGCTCCCGCAGGACCCCGCCGCGGGGAGGTGGAGAGAGCAGTGCCGCCTGCCTCCGCCGCTCCTGTCAGCCCCGCCGTGGAGCGGCGCTGCGCGGCCGCGGAGCGGGGTGCGGCGGGCGGGCGGCGGGGCGGGTAGGGGCGGGGCGGGGCGGGCAGCCGGGGGTAGGTTGGCGGGGCGGCCGCCCGCCGCGCCATCGGCAGCAGCGCCGGGGCCGGGAGAGCAGCATGGCCCCGCCGAACCCGGAGGGCGACCGAGGTGAGGCGGGAGGCGGGGGGGCACACACGACAACACGCGGGTTGGCGGCTGCGGGACCCGGTCAGCGCGGGGGTGGCTCCGGCGAGAAGGCGGAGGGAGGTCGCCGGGCCCCCTCCCCTCGCTGAGGAGCCCGGTCTCTCTGCCCCCTTCGCAGGTGTCACCGGCGCTATGGCCCCCGGGATGAAGATCACGGCCCGCATCAAGAGGACGCTGCCGGTGAAGGGCCCGCAGGCGCCCACGCTGAGCGAGCTGATGCGGTGGTACTGCCTCAACACCAACACCCACGGCTGCCGCCGCATCGTGGTCTCCCGCGGCCGCCTGCGCCGGTTCATCTGGATCCTGCTGACCCTCAGCGCCGTGGGGCTCATCCTCTGGCAGTGCGCCGAGCTCCTCATGAACTACTACAGCGCCTCCGTCTCTGTCACCGTCCAGTTCCAGAAGCTGCCCTTCCCCGCTGTCACCATCTGCAACATCAACCCCTACAAGTAAGGCACTGGGGCGCTGGCAGGGGAGACAGGGTGGCCTCCAGCCCCCAGGGACTCCTGGCGAGTTCGTCGTCCCCTCGCTAGCCCAGCGCTCAGTCTCTTCCTAAGGCTGGTCCCAGCTCAGCAGCAGTCTGCCTCAGCCAGGGCTTTTCCCTCTACGGCCCTTTGAGTAAAGCAGGCACCTCTGTGCTGATGCTCTGTAGACACCTGGGGATTATAATCACACCCTCCGCTTGCTGCCTGCTGAGCTGGACTCGGTCGGTTTAGTTTCTGGTTAGCTCCATGGTTCTCTTCAAATCCCCTTTTTCCAAAGACCAAAGTTCCAGGATTATAAATAAGACCGTCTCCTGAAGAACGGACAGGGAATATCTGTCACTCCTCTGTGACCCCTTTCTTTTCTTATAGGATGCTCTGACATTACCAATCATCAGTACTTCTTCTCCTGCCAAATTATGCTTTACATTGATGTCTGTTCTGCTGCCAGCTACTCACCCCGGTCCCTGCAGGCGATCCAGCTCTCCTGTGTCTCTTGGCACAGGTGCAGAAGTTTTATTTCCACATGCTCTGCCTCCTTGGGCTTGCTAACACAACCTTCAAGGAGCTTGTGAATCCGTGAGGGCTTTCTCTGTAGTTCAGTCTGCTTTGTTTCTCTCCAAGGGTGTCACTGTGTCTGCCCACTCCGATGTAAACTGATGTGGTATGTGAGGCCACAACAAAGAATTCTCTCCTGAGCTATGAGATTCACAGTGCAGTGGTCAAAATACTGCAGCCAGTTGGTGAGGTGAGATGGGATGTCACCTTCTGTCACCTTATCTCCAATACAGGTACAGTTCCATGAAAGACTATTTATCTGAATTGGACAAAGAGACCAAAAAGGCTTTGGAGACTTTCTATGGATTTTCAGAGGGCAAGTCCAAAGTGCGCCGGTCTTTGGATGAGGGGAACAGCACGGGGAGTGACTTCTTCAAACAGATCCCTCTGCTGAAGTTTGAGGACTTCTCAAAGACGGCAACTGACCTTCGCAGTGGCCAGAAAAGGAAAATAGAGGGCAGTGTCTTTCATAAGGATTCATCCATAGTGAACTCCGGGGATTCAAACGATATCATCGGCTTTCAGCTGGTGAGTGTCACTCTTCCTTGGCAGTGAGTTCCTTGTTGGGGCAGCGAAAGGGTGTTTTGGGTTGGTATCCCTCTGGCCAGAGGGATATCCAGCCCCTTGCCTGCTTAGGTGGCTTTATAGCAAATAACACTCCCTCTGCTTTTTGCCTATTCTGCTGTGCCTCCATGGCTGCCTGCAGATTCATCTCCAGCTCTCTGGAAGAGCAGCACCTTCCTGAAGTCTACTCAGATAGACTTGGTGCCTTCTGTGACCTTTCCTTTGGGCCTGAAATGTTTGATCGTATCACTCAGCCGTGAATGAAAGGTCTTTGATGCCCCTTTGCCCCCTTGCCTTCACTATAGTTTCATACGTGGTTATTACTGTGGGAAAAAAAATGGTATCACACATACCTTGTAGAATACATGATTTCATTTCACCTGAAACACTTTTTCCCCTTTGTAATTGTCAGTGCGATGCAAACAACAGCAGTGAGTGTGCACTTTATACATTCAGTTCTGGTGTTAATGCTATCCAAGAATGGTACAAGCTGCATTACATGAACATCATGGCACAAATTCCCCTGGAGACTAAAGAGAAATTGAGTTATTCTGCTGATGACCTTCTACTGACATGTTTCTTTGATGGCCTATCTTGTGACAAAAGGTCAGTGCACAGAAAATACCTGCCAGCTTAACAGCTTATTTCCAAGTACATAATATGTAGGAATTGAATATTTGGTATTTGCTGAATTCCAGCAGGAATCGTTTCCATTTTTAAATTAAAGCAAACATTTGCATCTTCATGAACTTTAATTACATTCTTTAATTTAATTTGTCTTAGTTTTCTGCTGCCTACATTTCAGATAAACCCGTGGGTTTTGACAGAATCAAATCTACCTGATTATGATTGTGGCGTGTCCTGGTAGCGGGATAGTCATCCCTTCATTCTGGGGATAACATCAGAGTTCCTCTGTACAGCTGTGGGGATAAGATTGCACTTGTACACAGGTTTAGCAATTTCCCCACTGCTGTTTGCAGATCAAGCTGCACCGTAACTCTGAATTTAGCAGGTATCACTGAATCATTTTTTGCTTTTGTCTGTAATCCTGCAAATGCATAAATAACATCTTGCAATGGAGATGTGTGCTTGAGTGGGAGGAGATGTTCACGGGAAGGACATGAATGGGCTTGAATCATGAGGGTGTGTCCTCAGCCTCCCCTGCATGACAGTGGCTATGACATCTTTTCTGAAAAGAGAAGATTCATGTTCCTTTAGACACTTGGTTGTCGAATGAAAGAGGACTGTCCCCTCCACTGCCACCTTCCTGATGCTTCCATAAATCCATTTCCCCACCCCCTCGGCCCCTGGTTCCACATGAAAACCTCCTGAACTTTTCATCTCCTGATGCTATTAAACCAGACCACATTTCCATGTACTTTCAAGATCTTAAGACTAAGACCCACACTTTTCAGCAAAATAAACTTCTTGCCGAAAAAATAAGAACAAAACCCCACCCAGACTTGCTGTGTCTCTGCCAAAACAAAAAGCCCGAATTTGCTGATTTTTCTCTCACGGTCAGTTAAAACTGCAGAGGGCAATGTAAGGATATTTTCTTTCTTTCAGGCACTTCACTCGTTTCCATCATCCCCTGCACGGCAACTGCTACACCTTCAACAGTGGGGAGAACGGGACGGTCCTGAGCACCTCGACCGGGGGCAGCGAGTACGGTACGGAAACCGAGCTTGCAGAGGAACCATTAGATAACAAACGGTTCAGAGAACTGGATCCTACTGGAGAGTGATTGATGTGTTGGCTCTAGATGTGCAAGCTGATTGGGGAAATGCTTGTTTGAACTGGTGCAAACTATTGCCAGAGAATACAAAGATAATATCATTGCATCACTAATGTTTTCCATCTGAAATCACTGCTTCCCAGTTATATAACTTTTTTAAAGTAAGTTTCAGCCACGTTCTACAGAGACGTTGTTTGTTTGCTGTACTCGGGGCTGTGGAGGGATGCTATTTGTCTCAGTCTAGCACCACAAAGGCTTTGCTTGGTTGTTACAGTTCTACTTAAGGCCAGATAATATTAAGTAAACTGTGCTGCCCTTCCTGACCAGAAAAAAAATAGCTCTGGCTTCTGGTGTAACCCTGCCTTGTCTCCGTTCCTCAGGGTTGCAGGTTGTTCTGTATATTGATGAAGCAGACTACAACCCCTTCCTGGTGACATCAACAGGAGCCAAGATCATTGTCCATGACCAAGACGAATATCCCTTCATTGAAGACATCGGCACAGAAATTGAGACTGCAGCAGCCACCTCCATAGGGATGCACTTTGTGAGTGACAGCAACCTTGTTTCCAGTTCCACAGCACTGTTTGCTTGAAATAGATATAAATATGAACCCATACGATGTTTGAATGTAGCCAGTAGCTGGAGGGCACCTGACACCCTACATCCTACAGCAGAGGCTGTAGGAAAATCAGGTCTTTATAAACCAAACAGCTACCACGATTTTGTTTGTTCTGCCTTTTGTCGGTTCCCTTGGCTTTCCAGGGGATTTTTTTTTTATTGTTCTGTTTTCCCAGCAAAATCCAAACCACAGAAATGTGTTGTCAAGTGCCCTGTTTCGCTTTAGCAATAAGCAGACAGGTTTGCATCCCACGCAGGTTCCTGGGGCGGAAGAGAGAAGGAGCTTGAGCTGCAGGTAGCCCACGTTAGGGTCAGATCTGTACAGACAACTGCAGTGTAACCCAATTAACTGTTTTGTGGGTGTTAAGTCATTTTGCTGTGTTTCTTGCTATCCCAGCTGTAAAAAAAAAAAAAAAAAAACCTCGTGGGCAGTGACTGCCTTTGTCAGCTTAGTGAAGCCTCTTGCCTTTGCTGTCAGCAGGGGCAGGGAGGGCTGCAGCTCCAGATTTCCCCAATTAGTGTAGTGCAGAGGAGGCATTTGACCCAAGGGGCTTCTTTCCGTGGTCAAGAAGTGAAAGCAGTGCCATCTGGCAAGCCAGACTTTCCTCTTTCATCTGGATGGGCTGTTAAGTGAGCATTTTAGTTGTGCCTTTTCTTCACTGATGGGTGAATCAAATGCATCAGGCAGCCTGCTTATCTGTCCTGGCTGGGTGTGCCAGATCTAGATAGTCCCGTGCATTAGAAAAGACATTAAAAACAGGGCTGACGGTTTTAAAATGCGCCAATAGTTAGCTATCTTCCAGCTGTCTGGAGAGCTGTGGCAACAACTGCTTGGTCTAACCAGTGGGGATGAATGCTGCCTAACAAACAAAAAGTGAATAGAAAGTATCAGAGCCAGAACGGTGTAAAGGAGGCAAAGTCTCACAAGACTATCTCCTTTGTAACTATTACACTATACAGGAGAAAGTCACTGCAGGAAGAGTCTCAATATTTAACGTAATATTTTCCTGGCACAGTAAATGTGGACTATTGCATAGTATAAAAACCAAGACTGAACCTAGCTCGGTGGCTGTGCTTCAAAGATTTGGCCTGAGGAAGCAATCTGATTGCATCCTAACGTACAGCCAAAATAAAAGCTGGACACAATTTCTGGACTCAAAACAGAAGCTGGTGATCACTCTACTGCCAGTAACAAAAGGCTCCAGGGGCTCTGCCGAGGCAGAGTCACAATTATCAGGGCAGGACTGCACCACCGAGGTGCTGGATCAGTCCTTGTACCCGCAGCCAAAGGCATGAAGGGGGACACAGTGGACAGGTGCCACTCACACGATGCCACACACTGTAGGCTTGAGCGTGACAGTCGCCCTTTTCCAAATGCAAGTGTCAGTGTCGGTTATCGCTCATGTATTTCTGCTTTTCTGCTGTGTACTAGGGCTCCCCCCCCCCGCCTCCAAAAATATTCCAAGATGTTTGGAATGCAAACAAGGCATTGCTTGGTAGGAGCTTCAGTGCTTTAGTTAAATATTTAGTTTGGAAATTATTTCGGTACCTGAATGAACAAGTAAGCTTTGGTAGGACTATAAGCCACAACAAAAAAAATTCTATAGAAGGGGTCTGTCATCTGCTAGAAGATAGAGCAGCAGACTGAGGCAGCTGTCCTGGCACTGGATTGTCTGCAGAAGTTAAAAGCATATTAAAATATGGTTTCATTCAGTTTTCAGAAGTAATCCATCTCTAATATTGAAATCACGTATTTCTATGTTCCCTCCAAAGAGAGATTTGAGCATTTTACTAAAAGAGCTGACTTGCACTGTACAAGCCTGTAGCCTTCTATTGCTGCAGACAGAAATGGCACAGCTGGCTATCAGGTTTGACCTCAGTGGCCTGTAGATCTGTAGTCAGTGTCTTAAAGGTAAGCAGGCATTTCTCAGGTTCCTACTAAATTGATCCTTTGTAGGATCAGCCCCTAATTTTAAACTCTGTAGGGAAAGATAGGTGAATGGGTACTTAAATGGATGACATTTCTTGTGGTTTCAGGCCATTTTCTTTGTTACAAAGTGGATAATTACGGCAGAAAGATAGTCAGAGTTTAGGGCTGAGTGGGGTAAGGCAGTCTGCAGGAAGCAGCAAATGCAACCAGTGAATTTGAGAGCTCCCAGCCCAGCAGATGTTGCAGGCACAGCACTTGGCATTTCAGAGCTCCTCTCTGCAGAGATTGCAGAACAGGAAAAGGTGTTAGCATTCGTCAGAGAGGAAGGGTCAAAGCAATGCCTGGAAAAAGTCCTGAAGGAGATACAAACATTTGATTTAGAGTGATTTTAAAGAGGTGCTGGTGAGCACTAGAGGAGCCTGAAGTGCTGTGTTACCCGCAGAGCAAGAGCAGCCAGTGCAATAACAGCTCAGGAAGGTGTGGGTCTTCACAGAAAACAGAAAACAAACAAAAAACACCCAACCAACAACCCCCCCTTCCCTCAAAACACAAAAGTACATCCCGGATAAATGATGCGTAGCCTCGAGGACTTTGCAATGAGAGAAAACATATATGCAAATTACTCTGCTTTGAAAAATTCTCACTGTTACAACTGTACCATCTCTGCATTCCTGCAGAGGTTTTCAAGGAGGACAGGAGATAATCCAGCCAGAGCAGTGCTTTGGGAAACAGATATTACAAACAAAAAAAACCCCTTTGTTTTGACAAATGATTGACAAATCACTCGAGGTGGCAAAAGGTAAACATGCTGTTCAAACCTGCCCCATCACTTACAGTTTCAGAATCTTGATGAGCTGCCACTAAGCCCTTCAGTTTCTCTGTGAACTCCAAAAAACAAGATTTGTTTTTTTCTGGTTCTCAGACTCGGTCTCGCAAGCTGAGCAAACCCTACAGTGACTGTACGGAGACTGGTGCTGACATCCCAGTGGAAAATCTCTATAACAAGAGCTACTCACTCCAGGTAAATCTGTTATTTGAAACTGTTCTCAATTGTTTGAAAGGTACCTTCATTAAAAACTCTGCAGTATTCTGTAGTGCAGGATTTGAGATTGTGAACAGTTGAGGCACTTTTGGCCACTGATGTATAATACCACAGTACTTTTTAAAATCCAAGTTTTATTCCTAAGTGGTTCATGTTTGAAGTTCCCCTAGGCACCTTGTTAGATAAAGAGAGAACATTAGCTCATTAGGCAATTTTCAAGCAATGTGAGACTGGAAAATATTGGCCAAGTAAATGTTGCAGCTTAGTAACCCTTGAAGCCAGAAATTGTGACCTTTAGGACTCCAAGAATAACAGATACCATCTAATCAGTATCCAGATAGCAGGATGTTTGTTTGCAGAGTAAGTTTCCACTAATTTTGCATGGTTTCTGTAATTGAGTCCTCTTGGAGGATTGTCAGTTGTTCTGCCACTCTCCACTTGAAGAATTGTAATGATATTAGCTGCTGCCTACTGCAAAGCCTGTGCCTAGGCTGGATTTTTATTTTATGGAGTATTGTACCTGAAACCTGCTGGGATTTGTTGCCAGGTAGGATCGCACAGGCGTTATGTCAGGTGTTTAATAACAGTATTTCATCGAAACTCAGGACTCACGAGGGCTGGGACTGGGACCAAAAGGCTTGACACTGAGATTTCAAAAAGAGAAGTTTAGTTCCTGCTTGTTCCAACTGATTAAGTGTTTTAGCACAAAACACCGACTCTGCTGCCCTATTAATCCTTACAGCCTCAGGTCTCCAGCACAATTTGGTCAAAGCTGTGAACATTTTCACCAGTGAGTCACTTCCCACACCTAGTTGTTGATTCATGGACCATGTACCAGAGCAAACTGAAAACTTCCTTAGCTGTGGAAAGAGCAACTGTAATGATGAAGCTTTTGATGGCAAAAGGGGAAGTGGGAGCATTCACAGAACCCCCCCTTCAGAGGGGATTTTCTGGCTCCAGAGCCTAAACCCTCCACAGCACTTTCTGCCTGTATTTGTGTTCACTCGCAACAGAGCCTGAAAGACCAGGGAAATGGGGTTCCCATCTTATTGCTACTGTTGAAAACAGAGGACAAGCTTTTAGGTGCATTTGAGCTTGGACCTTGGCACTGCAGAAGCGCAGCAGCCTGTGCTTCTTAGACACCATCTCTTCGTTTATCTCCCCCAGATCTGCCTGCACTCCTGCTTTCAGAAGGCCATGGTGGACTCGTGTGGCTGTGCCCAGTACGCACAGCCCTTACCTGCTGGGGCAGAGTACTGCAACTACAAGAAAAACCCCAACTGGAGTAAGTATTCAAACACCTCCCACATTGCACGAGCCTCAGCCACCCATTGCCAGCCACATCCCTCCACAGCACCGTCCCTGGTTGGCACAGCCCTGCCTGCACCCAGCACCATCCTGGCCACACAGCACGCTGGGAAGAGGCAAATCTGCCTTAGCCTACTTAGGACCCCATCCTACAGTGCCTGAAATTGCCTTTTTTGTTTAGAGAGACTTGTTTCTGAGAGTTGTCCTAATTGGTTGTCATTTGCACACACCACAAAAGCGTGGAGTGGAGGACTTGACCAGGTGAGGCAATTGTTCATGCCTATCGCAAATGGCAACCACTTCTCAGGGTATTTTGCAATATTTATAGGGTAAATCTGTTTATCCCCACCACGTAGGTGATGGCCACAAAGGCCACCTACACTCCACCAGCCCCCACTCCAGCACAGGTAGCCAAAGATCATTGTTTTTCTTTCCGGCTTCTCATACTCACGTCCTGCTCTCTCCTTGCAGTGTACTGCTACTACAGACTGCACGAAAAGTTTGTGAAGGAGCAACTGGGCTGCCAGCAAATCTGCAAAGATGCCTGCAGGTAAGTCTGACCCACAACCAGAGGTAAAAATGCTGCACATGCGTGGGAGTTTGAGCTCACAACTGACAGCCTGCTTCTTTCTCCAGCTTCAAGGAGTGGGCGCTCACCACCAGCATCGCCCAGTGGCCATCCACAGTGTCAGAGGTCAGTTCCTAATTGTGCTCAGCCTTGATTGCAGCATGGCACAACCAGGCATTAAATAAACCCAGAAGTCCAGTGCAGAAGCAGGGGGACACTGGGGTATTAGTTAGCACTTGAACCGTGCTCCTCCTGGAGGCTCAGTCTGCACTGTCCAGGTCATGGCTTCCCTTCCAGGACTTCATCATTAAACTCAACTTTGGCTTGTGGCTGGGACATCCCCTTGGGGACAGCTGGCCCATCACATGCATTCCATTTTGGCACCACACTGGTCCAAGGGGGTGTGGTACTTGAGCTCCCTTTCTGGGGGATTTCTGCCCAAGCAAACACAGCTATAGCAGTAATTTCTGTCTTTTTTTCCAGGACTGGATGCTTCGAGTTCTCTCTTGGGACAAAGGGCAAAAAATCAATAAGAAGCTGAACAAGTAAGTCCATTTCTAGCCTGTACCTCAAGCTCAGATATAATCTCAGCAGCCCTAATGATGGCAATTGGGAAAAAAGCTCCCTTAGAGTGGCCTAGCCCTACTGGTCCAACTGGTTATTTGCATAGTTTTTCAGTATGTTTCATGTTATTGTTTTACTAAACCTCATCCTGCCTTCTGTTTTGCCTCTCAGGACAGACCTCGCAAACCTCATGGTGTTTTACAAAGACCTGAACGAGAGATTCATTTCGGAGAATCCTGCCAACACGGTACGTGAGCGCAGCGGTTCCCCGCGCAGCCCCAGGAAGATGTGGCTCTTCCTCCCAGCCAGGCTGGAAGCTTTCATCTGGCCAGGGATGCCCTCCCATCCAGGCAGGGGCAGGGAACCATCCATGGGTGATGCTCCCCAGGGTGCCCCAGCCCTTCCCTTTGCAGCCCTTTTATCTGGGGCCGCTTTTCAAACTGTCCAGTCCTAAGCCCTGCAGCCTGTGGGCTGCCTGCAGTAAGCGCAGCGCTGAGCTCCTGCTGAAGAGGACAACGCAGGCAGCAGAGGAAGGGCCCATGGCATTTGGTAGCACTCACAGCAGACCCTGGGTGCCCCAGCCTCCCTGGATGCTGTAACACCATCCAGCGCCCGCAGGAGCCCATAACCTTATACTGTCTTCTCTTCCAGCTCGTCATTCTTCTTTCCAACTTCGGAGGGCAGCTGGGCCTTTGGATGAGCTGCTCGGTGGTTTGCGTCATTGAGATCGTGGAGGTCTTCTTCATCGACTCTCTTTCCATCGTAATGCGACGCCGGTGGCAAAAGGCAAAGAAATGGTGGAACAACCGAAAAAGGGCCCGGTTGGGGAAGCCACCGGAGGCCGGTGACCTGGAGAGGCAGGGCCACGATAACCCCGTCTGCATCGACGAGGACCTGCCCACCTTCAACACCGCTCTCCGCCTGCCGCTGCCCCAGGACAACCCCTTACCCAGGACTCCCCCCCCAAATTACAGCACTTTGCGGCTAGAGACTGCGTTCACAGAGCAGCTGCCCGATACACTAGAGCTTGGGCAACACTGACGCTTATTTACCCACCCACCCAGGTGCCAAAAGAAGAGGTGGGTGCTGGACCTGCGTGTCCGGGGGTGAAAGGCACGCATCCAAACGAGCACTGAAGGGCTGTTGAGTCAGACCCTCATTCAGGGATTGAACTTGCAGTCAAAGCTTCTCTGAGCAAAGCTCAGACGCAAAAGCCAAGGGCTCAGAGACATTAGGAACTTCAAGCAACATCAATTCTCGAGTTAATCATTGCAGGAGATGGCTGGAGCAGGATGTGGCGCTGAGCTGGGATGTCTTGCCAGACAGAGGCATACATTAGCAACCAACTTTACACACCCCGTTGTCAGTGGGCAGGAATTACTCCACAGCAGAAGATTGATGCCACATTGAGTATTAGCACTAATTGCTCTCTGCTGTGTGGCTTGGCTTGTGGGAAAAACCCGGGGCTTTCAGGAGTGCAGCCTGATGTTTTGTAGGAAGGGGAATGACAGAGATTTGGGAAGAGCTCAAAATGGATAAAGAGAAAGCTCTCGAGTTGAATTTTGATTCCAAAGGTGGCCCGAGGAGCTCTTTATTCTGAGGTGAAAAGTTAGGATAGCCATAAATGGGCCTTGTAGAGGAAGTCATTACGCAGCTTGCGTAGGACAACTTCAGTCATCCCAAAAGAATCATCTACAAAGAACACGAAATCTAATTTGGATAGTAATAATGAACTGTGTACTCTGCAAGCTTCTTTCGTTTTACATCACTCAAGCTGTCCATGAACCGAAACCTCAGAGGAGCTCGTTAAGCAGCGCGTGGCCTTGGCCCCACACGACTTCCCAGAAGCCTCAAAGGGAGGTGGCTGCTCTTTTCCTGCTCAACCCCAGGCAAGGACTTCCCTCCTGCACTTGTCCTGGTCCCGGTTGCCTTCCCTGGAGCTGTTGGTGCCCGGGGAGGGGACGGAGCTATGCGAGGCTGCAAGGCTACATCATCCACATTGCTTACACCCCCTCCATTCCACTGTGCTGCGTCAACACCCGTGGTTTTACCTCCAAACCGTGCCACTTCCACCGCTCCAGAGCCTCCCCGCGCCACAGGCAGGGCAGGGGCTGCCTGTGACCTGCAGAGAGCACCCATGGGGACACCTCCGGAGCACCCAGCTGCAGGGACAGCCCCCTTCCCCTCGCTCCCAGTCCTGCACCTCACTCTTTCCTGCCATAGCCAATTCTTAGCTGCCTAGAGCACGCTGTGTAGAGGCTGAGGATGAATTTAGCCTACACCGGGTTGGCTGCTTAGGGATTTGTAGAGCCAGAGTGACTGAGAGCGTGCATGCGTGTGTCTAAGAAAGCCTCTCTTTTCTTTCCTCTACATAAGCTTATTTTATATAGGACAAGGAGAATCCAGAAAGGTTCTTTAATGTGCAATAAAATATTTTAACTGGATTATTTAAATAGCTGATAAACTGAAAAAAAATAAAGATATATTTTTGATTAACTGCCTTTTTTTTTTCTTTTCTTTTTTTTTTTTTAAATCAGCAATATGCAACTTACTTCCATGCAGGCATCCCAAGAGATTATGGGATTTGCTTGTGCCTGCCCTGGGGCTGCCAGGCGCTCAGGACCACTGAGCACCCCAGCCAGGTGGCCCGGGCTGCAGAGGAGGGGCTGTGCTGCTGGAGCAGGCTGGGGAGAGCCAGGGGTACAAGTGAGTGCTTGGTGAAAATGCCTTTCAGAAAGCAGCATTAGCCCAGCAAGGTGACCAAAAATGCTGGAAACAGCTCCACTCCTGGACAGTCCTTTGGGGACCAGAGGAGAAGAGAGAACTGTGTTTGCTCTGACTCAAAGCCCTTCCTCTAACACACAAAGTCGAGGTGCTCAGAGCAAACCACTGCTTGTCCCCTCGATCACAGCACCAACTATTTCAACACCAACTATTAACAGCGCCCATCACACGAGCTCTGCCCCGTTTGCAGCAGTGGCAAAACAGAGGAAAAAGCTGGGGCAGCCTACAAAAGGCATTTGCACACAGGCCCACCTCCCCCTTGGCATTACAAGTGTGAGCTGTGGTGACAACAGCAGTGGTGGAAATAACAGCAAACTTCAGAGCTATTTACTGTCTTACAAGAAGCCACCTCCTTTCTGGTTTGTTGCTTCTTTATATCAGAGCTGCTTTGGCTCGGTGACACCTGACTAAGGACCTTCATCCAGATGCAGACAGTTGCTAGAGGGCACCTTTGACTCCATCTCTTACAAAGCACAGCCTGCTACAAACACTGCAGGTGGGACACAAAACATGTCCCTGGGGAAAAGCAAGTAAACGTTGCAAAGCAGGACATACCACAGTTCTTCTGTTCCTCATCCGTACCTGTCTGAGCAACGGTGCTCAGCAACTGCTGCTCTCCCCAGGGACTGCAAGGCTTGCTCATTGCAGCCTGCGGGCAGTGCCCAGGAGGGGTTGTAGGAGCCCAGTTTGCTGCTGGAACGGGATGGGATGGGATGGGATGGGATGGGATGGGATGGGATGGGATGGGGAAAGCACCAGCAGCAGGCACAGCTTGGAACAGGCCAAGGGGGCACAGCCTCAGAAGGTGGCCATGTGGCCACTTTTCCCATCAGTGACCACTCCCATCATGGTGGCAACCAGAAGCAGTGTCACAGGCTGGGTCCCAGACCTTTTCCTGGGGTGCCCAGGAATTTGCAGGGCAGACAAAGCCTCTCAGTAAAGCATTTGTTCAAGCAAAGCCAGACCTCGGCGAGAGCTGTAGAGCAGATGATGCTTCCACCAGTGGTAATTTTAGAAAGCCTGGTATTTTTAAAGGCTTCCCAGAGCAAAACAAAAGCCTTTCAAAATAAACCAAGTGGAGCCAATCCTGCAAGCAAGTAGGCATATTGACTGGTCAAACTTTATACCCAATAACTGCAGGAAATGAGGAAAATATTTGATTGAGAGCAAAACAGCTGAAGCATAGTGTTCCCCTGCACTGTGCCTGTAAGGCCCCTCGGGGGGATAATACAGAACTGTGTCCTGATGGGTGCTTTTTGGAAGGAACAGTCACTTTAAACTCTGAAAAAGCACAGATTTTCTGGAAGTGCATTTTGTATTTACTTCTCAGGGCAGGCACAGCACCGTTGACCTTTGTATGAATAATCCTTGGAAGGCAGAAAGACATGGAGAAGCTACACGGAGAAACAGATTACTCCTTTGCGAATTAAATACCGAACTCTATTGAACTCCTGAGTCACCTTAAACACAGAAAACTACCTGGGACGGTGTGAGAATCAGGTCTGACACACACTAAACACCATAAAGCATTTGAGAAACTCAGCTTGGAGTTTATGGGAACAACAGGCAATAAAATCTGTGGTTTGGCGATATCCCCTCCTCCACTGCTACAGCCCCTGCTCCGAGTGTCAGGTGGGGACCCTGGACTTTTCCCACGGGGACAGTAGTCCCAGGAGACTCATAGTGCCTTGTGGTAACTTGGCCAGCCCCAGGCAGGGCTCGGAGCCAGCAGCCCCCGTGAGCCTGCATTCACCTCCCAGCCCTGGGATAGACCTGCTTCTTCCTACTGGTCATGGCCGTGGTCATGGTGTCCAGGCTTTTGGGTGGGGATGACGACAGCCTCAGCCCCACAGCCCCACAGCTTTGGCTTCCCAGCACTGTGGGGCTACAGGGGAGTGGCTGCGGTACCCAAAAATGCAGTGAAGGTGCAGGCAGCTGAAGGACGGGCTGGGGAGAGGTATTGACACAAACCCACAGCAGGAAGGTGCCTGTGACTCACAGGGAAAGGCTGCCTGCACGCCGGGACCGGCCCTTTGGAGCAGAGGAGGTGCAGCAGGAGAACCTCGCTCAGCTCTTCCACAGCTCCCAGCATCAGCCACCGCCGGAGGGGAGAAAGTTGCAGGTGGCAGAGGAGCTGTCGGGTGGTGGTGGGGGTGCTGAGGAGGAAAATCCAGTTGCACAGAGAAGGTTTGCCAGATGGCAGGAGAAGGCTGGTGCCAGCAAGTGATGCTCAAACATAAATGGGGTTTGAAAACACACAGAGCCTGGTGGTCTTTCTCGGTCCTCCTTGGGAAAGGACACCTCGAGACATCACATTACAGAGTCTGCTGGACATACCCAGGACTATCTTTGTTTCATTTAATACACAATTGCCCTGTGACAGCCTTCAGGGGCATGGACCAAATTGTTCTTTTCAGCAAAATCTTCCCAGGCCAACCCTAACCCAAATAGCTCAGGTGCTTTGCTTGTGAGAGTGCCCAATTTCTGCAGCTGTCCTCAGCAACCCCACCAAAGGAGCACTGCAAAGGCTACACGGGCTCTCCTCCTGCCCCGAGGAATTTGGGGGCTGGTTTGTCTGAGGGGTGGTGGAAGCACTTACAGAGCAGACATCACAAGGCACCAGCCTTGCCTGCTGGTGGCCTTCCCAGTGCTCCCAGCTCTTCTGAGTCAACATCTGCCGTGAAAACCATGGAGAGAGGGGAGAGCTGTGCAGAGACAAAGCCTAGTTGCAGTAGCAGAACTTGCTTCTGTAGTACTTTTGAGAATAAAAACTGCTGGGCAAAGGCTTTTCCTGGGTGGGAAACAAGACCCCCACCCTGACTCTGCATGTTTTACTGCTCAACATGAACAGCCAGCACAAAAGTGACTCTAAATCTGGGAAGGATGTGTGGTTTCCCTGTCAGGCAAAATTTCATCTGGTAATCAAGAGAAAAATGGGAGCATCCAGTCTCCTAGTCAACCAGGAGGAAAATCTTGCCCACGATATGACAATGAACAGTAAGTCATGAATTTCTTGGAAAACACATCTGAGACACAGCCTGGCCCCCTCCCGATCCCAGCAGGACAAGCACCACCATCCCCAGCCCCACAGGGTGCAGCAGCCCCAGGATGTCAGCTTGAAGGGGCAGCTCCAGACTCCCCCAGAGAGAAGGGCTGGAGGCTCAAGGCTGCTCCCGGCAGATGCAGCTGGGCAGCACCAACAGGGTTAAAGGCTGCTTGGGCCCCCTTCCACGCTGGGTGACATTGCAGTGGTCCACAAACAGGTTTGGGACTTAAATGCCTCATTAATGTAAATGGGGCTGGGCTGGGGAAAGGCATCTCCAGCACATGCCTCTGGAAAACCCTTTCAGGCTCTGACTCCGCTGGTGCCCTGCAATAAGGCACAGCTCTGGGGAGGCTGGGACACAGGACTGGAGATCGTGGGTGTCTGAATTTTACCCTTGCCCCTTCAGGGCAGGGTGAGCCAGCCCCGTAACTACCAGCATCAGGAGGTTTCTCCTCCAGACACCCACGAAAGGACTTGTGGGGTTCACCAGTCAGGCCACCCAGGAGAGCCCACCCACCCATGCCTCCCATCTTGCTGAAGCTCAGTGGGCCAGGGGGTCCGTGCTACCTCACCAGCAGCAGCTGCTGCTGCCACCAGACCCCAGTCAGCCCGTGGATGACACACTAAAGCAGCAAGAGTTGTCAACAGGCAGCAGTGACTTCCCTCAGACTGGATTCGGAGGGTGCCAGCAGGAAGGCAATTTATTGTACAAAATCATTGCCTTGGCTTGAAAGTCCCACTGCCCATCTCAGGTGACACCAGAGAGGTGAGCACCACGTGGACCTGGCACAACTTCCCCCCCCCTCCCCAGACACCACCTCTGAGCCATCCCCACCAGCCCAGTCTGTGCTTGGTGCTTTGCAAAAGCATTTTCCAGCCACGGAGAGGGCTGACGACAGCCAGAGCATCCCAAGCCTGAGTCAGAGGTTGATCCACGATTGCAGCAGCTGCTCTCTGCGGTGACGTGCTGCGACACGGCCCCGGCACTAATCCCGACGCCGGCATCTCCCCGAGAACAGGACGGACCGGGAGGTGCGGAGTCATGGCCGGCACACGCGGGTAACGCCGGCGGCAGGGCTGGTCACGGCTGACGAACCCCGGGAAGAGTGAGAGTTGGGGCTGAGTGAGTGGTGCTGGAGGAGGGGAAGGAGAGAAGAAATCCCAAGCCAGGCTTGGCAACCCCACTGGAGAAATGGGATTTCCCTCCTGTGCTGGGGGAGCCTGAAGCTCCATGGGGTAGCGCTGGTCCCAGCTCTCCCCACTGCTCCCAACACCTCTGATGGCTTGATGCCACACTGTTCCCAAGAGCAGCGCTGGCAACAGCCATCTCCTCAGCCAGACGCCCACATGCCCATATGCCAGTGTATGCTTGCCAGCCCAGTCTGGCCAGCCCCATGAGCCCCGGGCACACACCGGGCTCTGCCCAGCCACTCGCTAGGTGGGGGCTGCCAGGCATCAGGCTGTGCTTGCCAGCCCGCAGGCTCCCAAAATGAACTCTGGTCTGCAGCCCTCAGCATGGGACACTTGATGCTTTTTGAAGCAACAGCACAATTATCCAACCACATCGCTCCTGAAGAGTTTTTCTCTTGGGACTGATGCTTTCCAGCAGCAAGAGCACCCCAATCCCTTGTTTGTTTTTTTTTTTATGAAATCTCTTTCTCCACCTGTCCCCCTTCTTCCCCAAAGCAAAGGCTCTTCTCCCACCTCCTGCCCATCCCACCCATCCCCTCATCAACTCCAGAGCACGTGAGGGGGCGTCCCACTCATCCCATTCCTCCCTCTCCAGAGCAGTGGGGGCTCAGGATGCCCCAGCTCTGGGGTGGCAGTGGTGGCGGTGGTGGCAGTAGGGGTGGTGGGGGCAGTGATGGTGGTGGTGGTGGCTGTGGGCAGGGGCTCTGCTGGCTGTCCCTGCGGCGCAGGGTGGAATGCTGTGCAGCAGGTTCCCTCAGTCCGGCCACGCTGCACCGGGGCTCTTCCCCTGGGCCCAGGCGAGAGCAGCCCCAGGCTCGGGGTGCTGACCCGGCAGCCGTGCCTGCTCCCCGGCCGGGTTGCAACACAGCCTGAGGTATAAACAGGGAAACGTACCCACCCTCAGGGCCACGGACAACATGTTCCTGGGTTTTGTCCTCCCTTGTATCATCACCCGTGCTTTGGCACTTTCCTGTGACGCTCCTGCACCACCTTGGCTCTCCCAGTCTTACGGTCCTGCTTCAGTTTCTCTTCCAGAAGGAGCTGGGTGGGCACCGCATCCCCCCAGGGTGCTGCATCACTCGGGGTGCCATACCCTGAGCCACCCCAGTTGGCATTTTCACCCTGGCATTCCCTAAAGCAGCGGGTCACAAAGCAGAGGAGGGGACACTTGCCAGTAAAGCCCTTGTCAGGCCAAGTCTGGTGTCATCCCCAACCTGCGTGCCTCCTGCCCACCTGAGAGCAAACCTCCAGGCAGCTGAACAAGCCCGGCCCCATCCATCTCATGATATGGGATGGCTTCTGTCGCCTTCTACCTTCTACTTTGTCCAAATATATTTTTAGAGATGGTGTTTGCTAGATTTATTCACCTGCAACTTAAAGTGTGCCGCAGTCCCAGGGAAGATGCAATCATGGCGAAGCGTGGCTGAAGGCAGGTGCCAGCCCCAGCCACGGTGAATCACACTGTTTTCACAACGCCTCTTGCTGCAGCACCTTCCTCCCTTGTGTTTTAAGACCTTCTCACCCAAGTTTACATAATGAATCCTGAAAGGTACAGCCTGTTCCCCTGGATAATCACAAAGCGTAATCATCCCTGCTCCTGTTCTCGTTATAAAAAGTCATTGGTCAGAAAATATTTCACATTTCCCCCAGAACATGGGAGAGGACCATAAAGCACCAGCCCATTGGGGATCTTTACTCACTGTGAACATCTTTACTCAGGCCAGTGCTCACTGGCCTGTACTGGGTACTGGGACAACATGGCTTCCCCAGGACCTCAGCCCACCCACAGCCACGGCATCTTTAGGCACTGGAATAACAGCAGGCTGGTTATTTCTCTCAACAAACTTCTATGGCATAAAAGGCAAATGAGTGCAACTAATTCCCTGTCACACCAATTAGTTATGGAGCAGGCCTGGGGAAACCCCACCGATGACAAACTGCTGCCTGCTGTGGTTCCACAGTGGAACCCACTTGGTTTCACCCCCCAGAGGAGCGCAGCCTCGGTGGGAAGAGTCAGGACAGGATGAGATGATCAATGTCATTAACACTCAGGCTGAAGGGAGCTGTACCTGATTCGGGGTTTGTCCCATCCCTCCCATTCTGGAGCTGACAGCGTGGCCCACAGAATGGCACGGAGCGATGGTACCCGCGCCCCAGAGGGTGGCATGGACCGAGCCCTGCTCCCGCTAGCCACACCGTGGCCACTGGCTGACAGCGGGAGCTGAGCTCATGGGGGACCACTTCCCTCCCCTCTTCTGCTGCTTGTAAAACAAAACCAGTCTCCGTTTTACTGCCTGATCTTTGTAACGCAAACAGAGGTCAGTTAAAAAGGTTTTATACGCAGCGGTTACTGGTGTAGGTTGGCTGGTGAGATGCTCGCTATCGTTTGACTGTGATTTTACTGGCCACAACTAAATTACTCTATTTTGTTTAGTGACACCGTGTCTCTGAAAGTGCAGCTGATAAACCCAGCGATTAAAGTGCTGCGTGAGCCAGTTTTCACCCCACATGGGGAATGGGTGATGGAGCAGGAGCAGCCTCCCCTCTGCCAGGGCTGCAGCCTCAGCCACCAGCCTGGGGTGGGTGATGGCCATGGGGACCTCCCTCTCAGCAGGGCACTGGCAAACACCGTAGCCGTCTGACTGGAAGCCAGGCTGCAGACATGACTAATATTTAGCACATACATCTTGCAGCTCCTGCTAAATGGCAATCTAATTAGCGGGTGAGTGTGCGCCTAGCGTCAGCCATAGGCAAGCTGGCTGACCACCTGTCCCCTGGCACCAGAGGCCGGGCAGACAATGTGGGATGGCAAATCCATGGCATCACTGCCATTTCTGGAGCCCAAAGAACCTTTCCAAATCCTCATGAAGTCCTTGAGCACCGAGGAGCGACCTCAGGTCTGATGATGGCCACCAACATGGCTGTGCCAGACTGGGGCCTGCCAACAGGACTTCACCCACTCGCCATGCCGAGGGCCACAATTGGGCCAAAAGCAACGCAGGGTCACACACAAGCAGATATGAACCAGTCATATGTTTTTTTCCAGTGAACTGAATGCAGTCCTGCCAACAGGGTTGTAATTTGGGGGTGATTTCCTCCTCTCAGAATTGTCCTTGCGACTCCACGTTGGGCTCCATGACAAGCACCTCCACTCGTCTCCACCTAAAAACCAACCCAGAAACCCCTTCAGCTTTCTTTGTATCCACTCCAGGCACCATTAAAATATTTTCATGTTACCAGGTTAATTTAGGACTGGTTGATATTTTCAAAACACTACAAATCAGACGGGTGTTGCCATTTTCTGGGTGGATTTGCCCTGTGTATCCAAGTTCTCAGCTGTATTTAGCCACTGTCAGTGGTGCATCACACCAACACAACACCCTCACTGGGAACACAATGCCTGGGGTGCAGAAGAGCTTTCCACAGTGTTTTTCAGCTGTATTTTTAGCAGGAGGTTTTTGCTTATGAAATAAACTTTCTCATGAAGCAAGTGAGAGAGACAACTCAAAGTCAAGCCCAACTCAAGGTCATTTGGCTTCACCAGCTTCGCAGCTGATGTTTCCAACCACTGAACAAGTGCAGCCTGCTCTATTTTCAGTGTCAGAGCTGCCAGTGCTGGTAACAGACATTGTTCTCCAGGGAAATAAGTAGCGATAGAAGGGCAATTATTTTGGCAGGACAGAGGTTAGAAACTGGGTAAGTCCTGGTACTCACCATCAAACCTGTTCGTTCTAGCTTCACTTGGAAATACTATTTAAACGCAATCCCGCATTCCACTTCTGACATAATGGTAGGAGGTACACTTGTGCAATTTAAAAATAAAAATCCCTTTTGTTCACAAACACTGAAACACAAGGACATTTGGGAAAATCTGACTAAGTCCTGATTGAACCTGTGATTACTGTTCCTAGTAAGAGGCAATCGTTGCCTTTTACAATGCTTTGCTGTTCTGTGGTGATTTATAGTTCCGAGGAGGTTTATACATGTTTGCTGTTCTGTTGTGAGGAGTTAACATCTCTCAGTCACTCAAGATGCTTAAGGTGTTGCCTGTAAAGTGTGTTTGTACAATAGCTTTGGGTCCAGGGATCCCACCCCACAGCAGACGTGCGGTGCGCTGTAGGAAAATACAGAAAAATGGGGTGATGGTGGGTATCTCTTCATCTCTGGAGATATTATCCTGTGGGATAACCATGTGATCAACAAGAATCAGTGTGCAAGACACACTATACTGAGATTAAGTCATAAAATGACTTAGGGCATGCTAAATGCCACGAAAATCACGGACAACTGGGCTACAGGGCTGTTCATGAGGTCACCCAGCTCCAGCTGAGCCACTTGCATCCCTTCCTCAGAAGCAAATAGAAGACCTGCTTAGTCCTTTAATTCCCTCATCATTTTATGGAAGCAGAGCTCATTTCTCCTGGGAAGAGATCGTCACCTTTCAGGCTCAAGCTGCCGCTGCCACCGAGGCAGAGTTCTGCCCCTTCTATTTAAACATCAACATCTTCTGTAGTCTGCACTTGAAAGACACATGGTGTACAAAACACAGGCAGGAAAGCGTGCCCAGCAGCAGTCTTGATAGTAAACACAGCTGCTATGGGAGACTTGTTTTTTTAGGAAAAAAAAATAATAAATCTTTCAAAAAATATTATAAAATTAAAGGACATGGATCTGTTGGAACGGGTCCAGCGGAGGGCCACAAAGATGATGGAGCACCTCCCCTATGAGGACAGGCTGAGAGAGCTGGGGTTGTTCAGCCTGGAGAAGAGAAGGCTCCAGGGAGACCTTATAGCAGCCTTTCAATATCTGAAGGGAGCTACAGGAGAGCTGGGGAGGGACTCTGTCAGGAAGTGTAGTGACAGGACAAGGGGTAACAGTTTTAAATTGGAAGAGGGGAGATTTAGATTAGACACCAGAAAGAAATTCTTTACAGTGAGGGTGGTGAGACACTGGAACAGGTTGCCCAGAGAAGCTGTGGATGCCCCATCCCTGGAGGTGTTCAAGGCCAGGTTGGAAGGGGCTTTGAGCAACCTGCTCTGGTGGGAGGTGTC
>BJBW01006289.1:26708-39103 GCA_004320125.1 Scolopax mira
CCAACTCTAACCATTCTATGATTCTATGATTCTATGACAAAACCATTTCAAAATACTAGTGCAGTTCACCTGCAGTTACTTCATCTATGTCCAAGGCCTGTCATGGGTGATGGTTGGCACGAGGGAAGCCAGAGCAGTGAGGTGATGTCCTGGGGCATTTCAAACTAGACTGAGAAGCACACAGTAAGCTGCCATGGCTCAGGGGTCAGGCCAGTGGCCACAAGACCTGGTCCTGCTGGGAAAGTCTCCTTGCACCTTCCAAGTGGTTGCCCGCATCCCAGCTATGACCCAAGTGCTCCTTTCCTCCTGCCTGCCATTCTAATAGGACTTTTCCTTTTTTTTTGGGGGGGGGGGGGGGAAATAGTTTAAAATTCCAAGTACAGGTGCTCATCTCCTAGCAGTGGGGTGGAGGAAATCTCATGGGGAAAGTTGTGCTGCTGTGACCCTACACCTCCTGCATCCCACGGTCTTTGTAGGAGCAGGATAGGAGCAGCAGAAAGGGCTGCAATTCTTTAGGGGGGGGGCGTTAGGAGAAGATGAAAATTTCTGGGGGAAAATTAAAGCAAGACTTCAGTGGAAAGGTGGACGAGCCACGACTCAACCGGGAGCGAGTCCAGCCGAAGGGAGGGAGGGTTTGGATGCACCGTCTTGCAATGACAAGGGGCGGGATGGGGCGGGACTGGGGCGGGGGAGGCGGCGGGGCCGGTCCCGCTCTCGGCGGGGAGCGCTGCCGGAGCGGCGCCGGAGGCAGGTACGGGGGAACCGGGGGGATCGGGGGCGAACCCCGGGGAGGGGGAGAGGGGTCGGAGCTGGTCAGTCCCTTCGGCCCCGAGGTTCAGGGCTAGTCGGTCCCTTCGGCCCCGAGCGGCCGCCGGAGGGATGCCCGCGGGTGGTGAATGGGTTTTCAAGCTGTGTTTATAGAGAGAGAAAAATAATGGGAGTCCTTTGTTGATTTCTTTATTTTTATTTTTTTTTTTGGAGGGGGAGAACTGGAATGTAAAACTTCAGTTCGGTCGTGGTGCTTTTCTGCACTGCCACAGACCTGGAGTCATCCGATCTTTGCTTGCTTTTGCAACAGCGGTGCAGGTTTTCGGGCCAGTCAGGTATTCTGTGTGCAGTCTGGAGCAGTTGTTCTTATTTAACCTCTGTTTACACAGGGTTTGCTTTAATCTCCCTGTTAAAAGGTGTGGAAGCAAACCACAGGTTTCTGAATATTTGTGGGAAATGTGGCATCCACCCCAGGCTGCTGCCTCCCGGGTGAGGGCAGAGGATGCTCCCTCTCCGGGACACTGGCCTTACTGCAGAATAAGAGATCTGTGGGCAGGGAGGGAGCTGCTGGGGGGTTTGCTCCTCTTAGTCTCCAGGATTCACGTTGTTCATTGCACAAGCTGCAGAGTTAGCTCTCAGCCATGTGACTATACTGGCACATGAGGAGTAAGGCTTGCCATCATCCTGGGAGACAGGGACATCACAGGAGACACAGGCAGGGGAAGAAGGGATGGAGCGTCTGACATACAGCACAGAGTCAGGAAAGTGCTATCTAAACCTCCAGACTGTAAATACTCTTTGAGTGCTGTACGTGTGCCTGTTGGGATTAGAGACCCGGAGGCGCCTGTGTGGTTCGGGGTGGCCGTGGGTGACAGCTGTGGGTGCCCGAGCCGTGGGTGCCCGAGCCGTGGGTGCCCGAGCCGTGGGTGTCATCTGAGCGGCCGCTGCTCTCTCATCACACACAACAGCAAAGCAAAGCATCCTCTGAGCACCCCATGACCCCAGACTCAGGAAGGGCTTTCGTTGCCCGCCGACACATTACTGCTCCGCTTCTTTTTCAACTGCCAACCTGTAAACTGGTGACGTAATAAAAACATTTCCTCCAACTTGCAAAAATACCACTAAATAGCCATAAATGTCTTCTCTAGGAAAACAAAGTCTTTTCATCAGGCACTGGAGGAGATGGCAGATGTCATCAAAGAGGAGTGACTGTTGTGTGTCCCAGTAGAGAAAGTCCTGAATAACTGCAGTATCACACCCAGTAGTGCTGGAGTGGTTTTGCAGCTGACATACCACCCTGGAGCTTCCAGGAGTGTGCTGAGTTTTGCATAGGTCTTTATTTCCTTCAAGTGGCAATCGCCCTAGGAAAACCTCAGAGGAGATTCAACACAGTCAACACAATCATTTCGTAACGTGGGAGTCTGATCTCACCTGTGAGGTGGAGGAGTTTCACCTGGGATGATGCTGGGATGATGCAGGGCTGGAGTCATGGCTACTGGGGGAAGGTGAGGACAACCTTCTTCCCAGCACAACGCCAACCACATCAGAACCAGGAGCAGGTTGCTTTTAGGACTGGTTGCTTTTAGGATGCTTTGGTCATCACTGGGATGTGAGTACTGCCAGGAGAGGGGTACGTGGCACCCTGTACACCCCAGGGGTCTCATGTCCCTAGGGTCAGCTCCTGACAGTCATTTTAGGTGACACCAGTGAGCGGACAAGGGGCAGCCCAGAGCAAAGCACAGCAGTGGGGAAGTGGGAAAGGAAGCAGTCCCCAGCCCTGATCCCCTCCTCAGCTCCTGTCCCACCACAGCCTCCACTCTCTTTCTCTGGAGAAGGCTTTGGGAAGGGGTGGTGGTTGTCTGTGTACTGAGGGAGGATGGGTCTTATCATCCTCTTTTGTCACTTCTCTGTTCCAGGAACAGCCCGCTGATGCAGGAGAGCAAGACAGGCTCCAGGCTGGCACTAGAACTGATACCAAATCCCCTCCAAACAGCTAGAGCACCCAAGCACTGAGCCTCTGTAGGGGTTTGGGCTTCCAATCACGCAAGGCACCTCGCACAGAGTGGCTTTCAGCCTTGAGAAAGAACCAAAAAGTCTATTTGGAAACATTCTGGGAATAAAGGTAAGAAGAAAACTATGAAACTGATGAAAAAAAGATTGGCAAATAGTCATCCAAGTCTGGTCAAGCACAGCTTTTACTTTATGTCATTTCTTTTATAAAATGACCTGTTTAAAGGCACAGCTTATGCCTAAAGGAAGAGTAAACCTGAGTCCCTCACCCTGCTGCCATGCTAAGATGTCCCCTGCAAAACCTGTGACTACTTGGCTGTATTGACAGCACTCCTTTGCTAGCTTGGTTTCTTAATTTTGGGGATCTGTGTGTTTTCACGGCACAGTGAGGATTCTGCAGGCATCCTGCCTGAGGATGCTCTTCCAGCTGACCCTGTCCCCATCCCTGTCCCCATGCCTGTGCTCCCACTGGCAGGTGCCCATGGGGACATGGGACAGAGCAGCACTTGCAAAGAACAGATCCAGTAGCTTTGACATTGGGGAAAAAACATTCTGAATCAGTTTAAAACTCATCTAAAAACTAGTTTAGCCTTATTTTCCACAGTGTGGCCTGAATCTAACTTAAAAATGTGAAAATGCTGCCCTTTAGCACAGTGCTTTTATGGTTGTTGAGGTAAAGAGATAAAGCAAACTAGAAGGCACTCCCATCTTTTCTTAAAAGTGATTTGGAGCTGGTCTTCTTTTCCAAGCACAGCATCTTCCCCTTGCTACCATTGGCAATCATGCCCTGACTTTGCAAAGAGCACTCTCAGGTTAGGTGATTAAATGGAAATTAATTCAAGATGGAGAATAAGTGCATCAATGACTCCTGCAAAGCTGTGAGCAAAGATAAAGCAGCATCAAAATTAGCTATTCAGTGTCTTCAGGTTCACTCAGATATGAAAGCAGAGCTTTTACTCCACGTGTGCTCCTCAACCTACAGGTCCGAGTCTCATCATTGCCATCAGGGAAAATAAAAGCTAAAATTCAGGCTCAGGAAACAATTTTAAAAGAAACAATAGCTTCTTCCAGCAATGTCTGGTTGATGAGCAACCCACACAGATCTGTAGGACAAACTGGGATCCCCCCCATGGCAGGTCTCAGCCCCTCGGCAGGAGCCCACGCTCCATGTTTGGCTGGCGAGGTCCATGAGCAGCCGAGCAAACAGAGGCTGCAGGGCATGTGGCCAGTCAGGTCCAGCCGGGCTGGATTTTGCCCAGTGCAGTGTAGGTGTGTTTAAAATTTTAATCTAATCTAAATCTTTTATTGGATTTCTTCAAAGGTGGAAAATATTTACTAGTTTGCCTTGCTAGCCTCTCAGGACTTAAATGTATTTTGCTGATACTGTCCTGAGGCTGTGCCTTGAGATGGGTTTGTGTTCACACCCGGCAGCAGAAGGCTCAAGCAGAATGGTCATGTGTGTGTTTTGCATCTTCCCTTCAGCCGTGGGTAATTAAGTGGAGGCTAACAACGTTATTCCTGATTTCATTGTAGTCCTGCCCAAAAGGCAGTGAGCATCTGATGCATCACAAACTTCTTCTGTGAATAAATCCTTCTGCAGGCAGCTGGGCGTGGGAAACTCCATGGCACGAGTTCACGGAGGATGAGCCAACAATGAGCTGGTGGGTCAGAGTTCTGGGAGGCCCATGAGGTTCTTGAGGTCCAAGTCCCAGGAAACGCGTTCCTTGGAGAACAAAAGGCTTCTACCCAAGAGTAGAACCTGCCCTCGGATCTGGAATTTCTCCTTTCCAAAACACTCTGCCATGGAGACCTCATGGTGTTAGGCTACATCTAACATCACATGCAATAGGGTGTGCGATGAAAATCACCGTCTCTCTTTGTGTCATGGAGTGAGACATCACAAAATCTATTTGTTTTATACTTTTATCAAACTGTATATATTACGGAGGAGATTTTGCAGATCTGGCCAATAAATTAATGAATTGGTATTACTTTTTTTTTTTTTTTTTAAAGTAAGAAGGACACAGTTGTTCCCACTCCCCAAGCAACCTTCAGCTTCCTTTTGTACCTTTGGTAGACAATCTACAAGTAACTCCATGTTAATCTGGTTTCTGCGTTGCTGAGTACGGCTCATTGTTGAAATATCACTGCATTATTTCAACGTTAATCTTTAATTCTGTTCTCCTGCAACTTAAATCTGAAAAATGTTCCAAGCAACTGACTCGGGTTTGTTTTGAAATCCTGCCTCAGGATATTAAGATTTAGTAACACAAATTCTCACCTTAAAATAGCAGCACAAAATGTTCTATTTACTCACAATATGAATGTAAAATATGCAGCATCCCTCACATGAGCTGTGGAAGCATACCGATAGTATCTGAAAGACAAAGGAATTTGGTGAAAAAAACCAACGATCCGTTTTCCTTCCTCTAGTGAGCAGAAGCACTGAGCAGCATTCCTGGTCCTGGGAAAGGTGCTGCTGGTTCCAGGTCCTCTTGTCCTGCCCCCTCTGATAGCCTGGTGCACTGTAATACTTTTTATTTTTAAGAAAAATTATCTTAAGCCCTGTATTAGCTTGAAACCTAAACACTATTAGCCTGAATTCTACCTGAAACCAGCTCATGGTTGTACTGCTTAGTCCATCTAGCATTTATGAAGGTTTCAGATGATGTTAGAGATATACCAGCTTGCACACAAAACAACAACTTCCTAAAAAGTTGCCTTGTTATTTACTGAAACACCTGCAGGGCCCAGGTGGCAGTCTTCAGTAAGTCTTTGAAGGCACAGCCATGTCCAGCAGGTCCATGTCACTTAATTCTATGAAGCCAGAACAGGCCCCAGAAGGGACGTGATGAAAACATCTACCACTTTTGGAACTGCAAAGCACAAACCTCCCCCTTGTAGTCTCTCGGGAGGTAAGGGACTCCATGTCCTTCCACTGCCATGTGTGACCCTTCAGAACATCTGATCTGAATTTCTCCTGGCTTACAAGACCATGATCATACCACCACGTAACTACTCCAGCTTTGCTTTGCTGACGATACAAGCATAATACAAACGCTGCCTCTCAAAATGTTTGATGTCTTTTCTCCCACCTGCAGGCAGCAGCATGAACCTGAAGAAGTACTTCATTCGGGCGCTGCACCGCCTGCAGAAGGGCCCTGGTTACACCTACAAGGAGCTGCTGGTCTGGTACTGCGACAACACCAACACCCACGGCCCGAAGCGCATCATCAAAGAGGGGCCAAAGAAGAAATTAATCTGGTTCTTCCTAACGTTGCTCTTCGCTTCTCTGGTCTTCTGGCAGTGGGGTATCCTTATCAACACCTACCTCTCCTATAACGTCACGTCATCTCTCTCTATTGGCTTTAAGACCATGAAGTTCCCGGCAGTCACGGTCTGCAATGCCAACCCTTTCAAGTAAGTTTTTCTTCACCTGATTTACCCAGTCGTGTGTAAACACCCTCCGTTATATTGCTGGCATAAGGTAGTGTGGGTCCGTTCCTGTCTCGGATATCACATTGGGAGCATCAATAGAAATGATCCTTTGACTCACAAAGTGGTACTAAAAACCAAGTAAAGGAGAACAACGTGAGGGTGAACGGCTCAGTCCAGAGGAGGGTTCATGTGACTGTGAGTTTGCCTGGTTTTCCTTACTGTATCCTTACTTTCCTTCCTAACTGTATCAGTTAATCTAATGATGGTTATTGCCTCTCTGCAAACTCTCCCTGGCTCAGGGAAAACTCAAAGTTCAGCTCACTTAGCACCACCAAAATCAGTCTCTTGATCTTTCCCCACAATCCCTTTCTTCCTCCTTCCTCGCTGTGAACGTACCTCTTATCGCCCACACTCTGGCCATTAAGAGCTGGTTAAACAGTAGTATCTGCTGGGAGCTGCGGTGATATAACTCGATTGTAATTTCAGAGGAGTGACTGATTTTTGTTAGAGTTGCTTCAAATTTCCACGCAATATTGTAGCCATGGATATTCCAAATATCCATACAATAGCGTAGCCCAAGGCAAGATGCTCTCAACCACCACACAGGAATCTGGTTTTTTTTGTCTCTGCTTGCTGCAGCTGTTTGGCATAAACTACAGTGAATTACCGAAATAAAACCAATTTGGTTCTGTGCTGACAGAACACTGTTCACCACCGCAGCACTCTCTCTTTGTCCTCCTGCTGGTTTTCCACCCAGTTGGAGACTACTGCGAAGTCCATGCCTGAGCTGACTGTGCTCTGCATGAAGGCTCCTGTTGTTCTCCAGTAAATCTTTAGCAGTGGTCCAAGGTCCCCAGGAAGGTCCAGGCCAGTGGAGTGGCAGACGAGCTGCTGCATGTCCCCACCGCCCTGACACCACCTGGTAACTGCTCTTTGTCCTGCAGATACTCAGAGGTGAAGCATCTGCTGAAAGAACTGGACAGGCTCATTGAAGCGGCGCTGGAGAGGATCCTGCAGCCCACACCAGGAAACAGCAGCGAGAATATCTCCCCACCTCTTGACTTGGAGCTCTGGCACCAGATACCCCTAGTCCTCATCGATGAGCATGACAAAGACAACCCCATCATCCTGGACATCTTTGAGAGCAAACAAAGCCCTGAGGGCAACCAAACCACTGCAGGCAACCAAACCACTTCAGGCAATGAAACCACTGTGGGCAACCAAACTGTTGTGGACAACCAAGCTGCTGTGGGCAATGGAACAGCTGTGGGCAATGAGACCACTGCTGGCAACCAAACGGCTCCTACATCTGCCCCAGCCAACGTGACATCAGAGGAAAAGAAGTACAAGCTGGCGGTGAAGCTGGTGAGAGGGGTCCTGTGGGAGGCAGCTGGTGATGGGTGAGGGATGGGCAGTGTGGGATGCTCCAGGAGGGATGTACCATGGAGATCGGTGTCTCTTCCCCAACAGATGTCCATGGTCCCTCTGCCTCAGGGCTCTGGTCCGGCTGCACCGGGGCTGGGACCGCCCGTGCTCCATAGAGGGCAGATGGAGCCCCTGGGCAGTTCACAACTCATGGCATGTTACTTCAGTGCTACAGAGCTGTTTGCTTGGTCTTTTGAGGAAGGCAGCACAGAAGTATTTTGAGATCTTTTAAATTTCAGAGGGGTGTCTGATCCCCTGCAGGATACACAGCCAGACACCCAGCTGAAGCTGCTGGATTTCTATATATGGGGCCTGCAGCACATTTATGCCCTAAATATACTTCCCTAAATGAAAGGAAACCCAGCAAGGAGGTGTGTTAAATTAGTCTGTGATGAATTTTAGGTAGCTGCACAATGTCAGTATGGTCAGCAGGTGCCTCATGGAAAAAGGGACCGACAAGGTCTAGCAGCCCAGCACTGCATCGGAGGAATGGAGCAGATCCTGCTAGCAGGTCCACCAGCCTCTGGTGAGAGGGATGCTGGAAACACTGGCTGGCAATGGGCAGTGCTGTGCACAGCATTGGTCAGTGGAGTCTGTCTGCAGAGCAGAGGACAATGCTGTACCTCTTCTGGGGTTGCCCAGCACAGGCAGGACAGAGCTGCTCCATGTAGGCTCCTTGTTGCCTGCATGGACCTCTTCCTTGGGTCCAGCACCCAAAATTCCAGGGAGAGGCTGCGGTTGCTACCCCTGCCCCTTTCCTGCTGTGGTCCTCAGTACAGAGGCACATGGTGGTCTCATAACCCCACACCCTCTGCCCCTACAGAGGCTTCAAGGACCCTGCCTGAGCAGAACTTGGAAGCTGGGGCAACTCCAGCCTTAAAGACTTGGCCAAAAAGAGGCATTTTCTGTAAGCTTGTGGAGGTAACGCTGGGACAGATGGAGAATCTGCCCAGCTGGGAGATCTCCCCAGGGAGGGACCCATCTGTAAGCGCATACAGATGTGACAGCTGGCTCTGCAGGTCCCATCTGGCCCTACCTCCTCCTGGAGCAGCAGGCAGGGCTGGCACCAAGCGGAGCACGCAGGGAGAGGGGGTGCACACCGTGTGTCCCTCCTGTGGTGTGTCCCCCCACAACAGGACAGGCTCAGACCCACCTGCTGTGTGTCCCCAGTGCAGCCATCAGGGCTCCGACAACTGCACCTACAGGAACTTCACCAGCGCGGCGCAGGCGGTGACCGAGTGGTACATCCTGCAGTCCACCAGCATCCTCTCCAAGGTCCCACTGCAAGAGAGAATCAGGATGGGCTACCAGGCAGAAGACATGATCCTGGCGTGTCTCTACGGGGCTGAACCCTGTAACTACAAGTAGGTACATACCGAGCTCCCTGCCCTTTTCTATCCCGTCAGGAACGGTACAGGATGCTCAAGGCATGACAGCCTTCTTTCTTTTCTCTTTTTAAGGTATATATCAGTTAATTAAGAGATTTTTGTTAATCTTTAACATTTCCCAGAGGGTTTCTGGATGTGATCAGGGATGAAACGGGTTATTTTGGGATAGTGCTGTCTTGAGTTTTAGTTTTGGATGGGCCATTTTGCTCATGACATATCAAGAGTAAGAGCATCCCTGGGACCTTCCCATGGTATTTAGTGATAATCAGCTGCCAGCCCAGGTGCTGCATCAGGGTACCCCGGCACAGCAGTGCAGCCCCCAGTTACAGCCCTCACCCACCCCCCCCATCCCCCTGTTTTTTACACAAGGCTCTGAGAAATGCATTTTAGCCATCGCTATTTCTTGTGATCACTACATTTATATACCCAGTTTTGAGAACCATGAGTGCACAGCAGCACCCCAGGCTGCCCCGACTGCAAAGAGAGCAAGAGAGAATTATTATCAAAGAACGAGATAAAACACCAGCCAAAACCTGTTACTATAGCTCAGATCGAGCAATTATTTCTGTCTCATCTGTGTGACAGATGATTCCTTTCCATTCCAACAAAGCTGTGTCCCCAGTGGCTGTGTCTCAGCACACAGCAGTACCTTGCTTAGCCTTTTTTTTTTTTTCAACAGCAGATTGATTGAAATGATGTCAGCTAAAATTTCTATACAGGCATTCAACAAGTGAAGCAATTTAAAGCGAATCCCAGACCTAACCACCAAGCACTGGTCCCACCAGAGTAATTCTTTTATAACCCTTTAGTCCTGCCTGAGAGTCACATTTTTATGTGCTTGATTCTCCCAGGAATTTTACTCAAATCTATCACCCAGACCACGGTAACTGCTACATCTTTAACTGGGGCATGGACGAAGAGGCTTTGAATTCTTCCAACCCCGGAGCCGAGTTTGGTGAGTGAGAGCTCTGCTGAGGAGGAAGGAGCTACAGGAGCAGAAGCTCTGGGAGTTATTCTGTATCTTAGTGGCTGTTTCTGTCAGATAGAAAAGATTTATGATTTCTGTGTCTCTGGAGCCCTATAGCAGGGAGTACCCTTCCCAGGAAGGGATAAAACCCCGAAAGGGAATCATGCCACACAAAAACAAGTAATGTGACTACAGAGATTATTTTGCAGAAGTGCAACATCTGGATAGCTGAAACATCTGAGGCGATGTGTGAATGTTCAATCAGATACTCCCATCCTGTGCACTCTCCGTCGTGTGTATTTATGAATAGAGGTTTCTGTGCACAGAGAGAAGAAAATAGATTCAATGTTTTATCCAAAGACTCTCATTTTGATTCAGTTCCTGTTCTGAGTGGTTTTTCTGGTCTCCCAGGGCTGAAGTTAATCCTGGACATCAGCCAGCAGGACTACATCCCCTACCTGTCATCTGCTGCCGGGGCCAGGCTCATGCTGCATCAACAGAAAAGCTTCCCATTCCTAAAGGATCAGGGTATCTATGCAATGGCTGGGACGGAAACCTCCATCGGCGTGTTGGTGGTATGTGTGGCATTCCTCTAGAGCAGATTGTCTGAGAATAATGTTATCTGATGGGACGGCCACCAAGTTTGTTTTAAGTCTTGGCTGAACTGGCTCAAACCAAAAGAGTCGAGGTAAACGCTAGCTGTGGGCCGGAACAGTTTATGGAGACTTTTATGTAACTGTCCTGGCAAAGTGCTTTATTGAAGCCAAAATATTGAGCTCAGGTCATTGTTCCCTCTTCCTTTAGCATGTCAGAAGGTGCTTTGCTAAAACACACTGCTCTTGAACACCCTCATCTGCCGCGATGCAGCACTGGGGAAGGGGCTGCATCTCATTCAGTTCTGCCATCTGTGATTCTTTGATTATTTTTTTTTTCAAAGCCATCAGGGAATACAGGAATTACAGAGCCTCTAGAAAACAGGCACCAGGGACCTGGGGAGGAGTGTTAGCTACTGACGGTTGCTGTTTTGGTTTTCTTTCAGGATGAACTGGAACGGATGGGCTATCCCTACAGCGACTGCACCATGAACGGGTCTGATGTCCCTGTGAAAAATCTCTACAGCCAATATAATACTTCCTATTCCATACAGGTAAAGCATGGGGTTTTTTTTAAAATCAAACAAGGCTGTTTAGTAAATGTCATCAAGGCAGTTAAAACCGTTGACTAGCGTGCAGGATGACTGGAGCATCAGCAATGATGAAGTAGGAAGCATAACCCAAGTACAGGAACCTTCTTTTCTGGTAATAAATCAGCACTCAACTCTGAACACTCAGTAGCCCCAGGTTTGGAAAGCAGCTTGTATTTTATGTACACAAGTAATATTTTTCCCTGACAGGAGAGGAAGATACAGGAGGGATTCTTCTCCTGAACACTCCTCTTTTTAATCCTTTTCTCTTTAAGTCATTTTTTCACGCTGAAAATGCCTTCCTGCTCTGTATAGGAAATGAAGCCAGACCTTTGCCTTTTCTTCACTTTAAAATTGGGATGAGAAAGTTGAGTGTGTGTAAACCTTGAATCTGTAAAAAAAATACAGTGTAAACATTAAGCACTGGTTCACTTGTAACAGGCTATATCATAAGGGAGATGCATTTCTGGAGGGTGAGATCTGGCAATAAGGAAAACATCAAAACCATTTTGGGGTTTATTTATAAAAGCCTGAAGAGTACACCCCAGACAAGCGTGAGGGCTTTGGTCTTAGCAGGGTTTTTTTTTTTTTATATTTCTGCCTTTATATAAGGATAACAATTGGACCACTTTACCCTACTTTTTAAGGTGCTTGTATAATGTTTCAGCAAATACTTGAAATGATTGCATTATTACTTAAAAGTTGCTAAATGCTGACCGGGGCTCCATGTCCACATAATTCATGTCACTTCAGAGACCTGTCAGCAGAATCAGGCTTTTCCCTCCCTCCCTGATTGCAGTGAACTCTGTTAAGCGTTTTGTATCACACAGAAATTCTCTGGTTGTTCTACCTAGCTGGAGCTGTTAAATTTAATTATCTTTTCATAGACTTTGTTATTGCTTTGTGCACTGGTTCATCCAGAATCCCACTCCAATCTCAGATGATTAACTTCATGCCTGGCTGAGCTAACGGCAGCGCTGCAGCCCGGCTCACACGCTGCCGAAGCTGCAGCCACAACCCTTTCAAGGAGAGAAGCAGATGCACAAATAGGATAATTCAGATTTCTAAAACCTGCTCTTTATGTTGAAGTATTTTTAGAGTCCCAGCTTTAAAGTGGAAACCAGCCCTTTTTTTTTTTTGGTATGCCATAAAAGCTTGGAGACAACAGCAGTGTCTAGGGGTGTAAAAGAACATTTTTATTCCTTTTTGGAAACTC
>BJBW01006290.1:0-68038 GCA_004320125.1 Scolopax mira
CTCTTGGACATCCCTTGCTGCTCTAACAGCCCATGGAGGGACAGGAACGGGGAAGCAGAGCAGCTCCAAATGTGTCGGGGACAAAAGAACACTCACTGGGACAGTTACTGTGTTTCTTGTGCTTATCTCTGAGCAGCTGCAAACACACCTCCCAGGCGTTGCCAATGAACCAACACGTCCCAGCTCTGGTGCGAGGTGCTCATTGTTTGCTCACCACCAATCTCTCTGAAAACAAAGAGCTGTGATTCAAACCATCCCCCCCCCACGGACAGCACTGGCACGTGCAAAGGTCTGGCAAATCAGCCAGAATGTCAAGAGCTACGTTTTTTCTGTGTACTGAAAAATTAGCATAGTTTTTCTAGCTGCAGAGCTGCAAAAGATCCACTGTACAAATATTGAAGTCAAACAGCCAGAGTGCAGGAGGATTTTGAAATACACGTAACCTTTAATAATCCAAATCATCCAGAGGGTGAAATGATAAAGCCACCAGGGGAAGTGTGGGTGATTCCTGGCATCCCTGGAAAAGGACGAAAAGTGCATTCCTAGTGTGTTTCTCCTGAACAACAGGTGAGTAACAGCGTTTTCCAGGCTTTGGCACAACAACCAGTGGCCAATTGACAGGCAGAGGTACTGCCGCCTCGCAAGGAAGCGTGGATTTGTGCCTTGGGCAAAGGACAACCCTGTGGCCTCTGTCCTCAGGGGCCTCACTGCCAAGGTGCCATCCTGCTTCACTGTATCACCCGCACCGTCTCTGCTCATCACGCAGTTAGACTGTCACACAATTAGACAGCCAGGCTGGACGGGGCTTCGAGCAACCTGCTCTAGTGGGAGGTGTGGGCAGGAGACTGGAACTTGATGATCTTTAAGGTCCTTTCCAACTCCAACCATTCTACGATTCTGTAATTTTATCACCGGAACCCTGCTCTAGGATGCAAACCCATCCCTTGATTCGCAGCCCTTGGTTTGGTGACTCCAAAGCTGCAACGAGGCATCAAACTCCACAAAACGACCCAACCCCTCCCAGGAAAAGCAGGAAAACCAGCACATGGCTCCAGATTTTGTGGGGAAATGCCACCTACAAGAGATAGGCATTTGTCTCCCCAACATGGATTGTACTTCCCAATCATTCTGTCCCAATCACCACTTTTAATCTTTATTTGTCATTTTAAAAGCAAAACAAAACAAACAAAACAAACCCCAGATTTCACAACGGAGAAAACCTCTATTTAAAACAACAAGAAAAAAATCTAATAGCATGGTATGACCAACCTACTTCAGGGGCATTGGAGAGAGCCTTCTGCTGTGCAAGAATCTCTCAAACACTGCAGACCGGGATTTCCCGGCGCCGCCGAGGCCACTCCCGTGTGTTTCTTCTCCGTGTCCATCGTAGTACTTACTCCTGAACACCCATCAATCTCCTTCCTCAGAGAGAGATAATGACAAATTAGACGGATCACCCAGACGGGATCCCCCGGACACGCCTCCCCATTGGCCCCGCCCCTCCCGTTGGCCCCGCCCCCGACGCTCCCCTCCCCTAGCCCCCCCCGCCCGCCCCTCCCGCCAATGGGCCGCGCACACGCAGCGCCGGCGGCGGAGAGAGCTGACCGGCAACCGCCTGACCCAGAGGGGTGACGAGTTGAGGGGCCAGTAACGCCGTTATGCGGATCCTCAGGCGAGTCTGGCTCGATCCTCCCTCTCTTGGGGTCTCGGCGCCCAGCGGGAATCCCCACGGACAACAAACTGGTCAGGCATCTCCAGGGACAGCGGGCAAGGGGCCTCGCCCTCAGGGCCGCTTGCCGCGCTGTATACTGGGAGTTGTAGGCCTGATGGCCGCAGAGGCAGCGGAGCGTGGGCGGGGTGGCGGCGGCGGGAGACTACAACTCCCGGGGAGCAGAGGAGCGTCGGGTCTCCTGGGCCGGCAGCCTTTGCAGCTCGCGCTCGGCGCTGGGGCTGCCAGCGGCACGGGCACCCGCCGCCAGTTCCTGAGGAGTGGCCCGGCCCTTCCCGCGGGCCGCCATGGATCTCTTCGGGGACCTGCGGCGCATGAACAAGCGGCAGGTAGCGGCGGGTCCCGGGGCGGTCCGGGGTGCAGAGGCCACCGGGGAGTCCGGAGGCTGCGAGCCGTTGGGGCGAGGAGAGTCTTGGGCGGAAAACGGGGAATCTCTGATTTTACGTTAGTGTCAGTGCTCCTTCTGGAGCACGTGGAAGCAAATGGGCAATTTTGAACTGTTGTAGCTCAAAATAGAGGCCTTTAGCGCTACCACGTCATTATGCGAATAACCGGTTAGAAGGGAGAACATAAGATGGGTGACAAATCTTCCTATTCCCAGGCTGTGACAGTTCTTTGGTGGGGTTTGCTTTCTTTTAATATTTATCCATCATTTTAAAAGACCCAGCATTTCAGGGCAGATTTTGAAGCCTGACCAATGCGCAGTTCAGTGGATCATACAGCTGGAAATCCCAGTTTATATATCTTCAAACTAGAATGATGGTCCAGAAATCCCCGGTTCCATATCTCCCATCAGTGAGCCAGATGATAAATGGAGATGGGCAGGGCTGTTTTCCACCAGAGTGTCTTTGTATGCTGCCAAGGAAAATTAAAAACCAAAAGAAAAAGGAGGTAGCGTGAATAAAATATATCCACTACTGCAGTGGCTGGCAAAGCAGTAGAATTTGGTAGCAGAAAGTTAGTCAAATTGATGAAAAAATTACCTCATGAGAAATTGCTGCCAGACAACAGCAGGAAATTATCCTTTGTCGTCTCTCATCTACCCCCACAGGGCCTCTTTTTAAACAAAAATGTTATGTTATGATATTTCTTATGTATGTTTTGAATACTTAAGAGGTCAGGTAGGAGTCAGGGATGTGTCATCAATTGCCATGTAACTTTCTGTGGTTTAAAAGTCTTTGCCAGAGAGCTCACTGGCTTCAGGCTGTAACAAGCAGGCGTGTTGCCCAGAGGGAGGAGGTTGGGTGTCACGGGGTTGGGACCCTGTGCCACAGCGGGGGTCGGTTGGTCGGGATGCCCTCGGTCGGTTCCATCAGGCTTCTGTTGGAATGAGGTTGTAGCATGAAAGTCCCGAAAGTCCCAAATCACTCGATTGTGATTCAGTGGTGCATTTGGGTTGAAATTCTACATTTGGGTTGTGCTTCTAAATACAATGCAGTAACTTTTAAAAGCAAATTTTTTTTTGTTTCCTGTAGCTGTATTACCAAGTCTTAAATTTTGCGATGATAGTGTCTTCTGCCCTCATGATATGGAAAGGGCTGATTGTCATCACTGGGAGTGAAAGCCCTATTGTTGTGGTGCTCAGGTAAGTCAGTGTAAAGGCTGTTTTGTTAAAAGCCAAACATTGGTTTGTCCTTTGTCTCTTCCCCTTCCCACTTGGATAGATTTGGAGTTTGAAATCTTACCTATTTTAAGTGCTCAAACGCTTATTTTCTAACTCTGGTTTTGGACACTTAGCAAAGGTTGCTTGTGTAATTGCAGTCTACTTTTCATGGAAGTTTGTAGATGCAGTAGATATGTGAAGCCTTTGAAAATCTCGTTTTGTTCACTTGATTAACAGATATTACTTGAGCATATACATATTGCAGTCCAGGGATGGTAATCCCTGTATAGGTGTTAGGATTCCAAAAAAATAGTTCTGCTTTCACAGAAACACATGTATTCCTGTGATGTTTCAGTGCTCTGTTGAAGAAAATGGGTGTTGCACTTCCAGAAGCCATCAGACAGTTTCTCATCTATTAATTTTTTTATTATTTTTGTTTTTACTGCATGTGTTTGTATTATAAAACTGTATGACAGTAAACCCCCTTTTATCAGTTAATTATCTGCTTATTTCTTCCTTTCACTGGGGCAGTGAGGAAGCCTTGTGTAGGCTGCCTCAGCTCAGGACTTGCTGAGCCTGTATTAAGCATCTGTGGGGTGTTACTACAGATTTCAGTTAAAATTGTGAGTTTATCTGTGAGGATTAAGTGTTCTTTGTTTACATGGTGGTTTTTTCATTTGCTATAATGCTAATAAACTCTATCTTTTTGTTTGTAGTGGCAGCATGGAACCAGCGTTTCACAGGGGAGACCTGTTGTTCTTAACAAACTTCCACGATGACCCAATCAGAGCTGGTGAAATAGTTGTTTTTAAAGTTGAAGGCAGAGACATTCCAATAGTTCACAGAGTAATCAAAATACATGAAAAGTAATGCAACTTGGCATTTCCCTTGTTTTTAAACATAGTTTCTTTCACTGTGACTCTCACTAACATTTTAATTTGCTAGTATTTTATGAAGAAAGCCAGTGAGGATGTGCTGTAAGATAAAACTCGTCTCTGGGGTGTGACCCGTGCTTGTTCCCAATTCTCTGACAGAGCTTCTTGAGACCCCATTTCCTGTCCCTCAGGGAAGCTGCTCGGGTTTGACGTAGGTAAACCAGTGCCAGTACCACCAGCTGTACAGATTATTTTGCCAACGGTAGTGATATGGATCAGAGCAGAGTCCAGTTCTGTACTGACTTGTGTAGAATTGGGATTTTGAGAAATAGTTACTTCTAAAAGCAAATCTCTGACAGAATGTGAGATTCAGGGTCAGAACTATAGATGGAGTCTGACAAGTGTGTGATCTTTGCTAACTGAAGTTTTCCAAAAAAGAGATTTGGCTCAGAATTCTTATTCCTTTTGTGTCTATTAGTCACAAAGCCAACAACAATTGATGCTGAAAACATAACTTGCTTTTACCATTATTGCATGTGCCTGGTACAGTTCCCTCTGAAAGAGAGGCAATCCTGCTTCTAATTACCACAGCAAAAAGCTGACCTGGAGGTGCAAGCCTTGACTTATTTCCTTCTGGGAAATCCTGGCCGTGAACTGAAGGTGTTTACCTCTGGAGTAGTATCCATTCTTCAACACTTTTTTGAAACAAATATGTATATCTAAGAACTACCTCTTTTGAATTACCTCTTTTTATTTTAATAGTTAATTTGTCTTCATAAAACTTCCTTGTTTCTTGTTAACATTACTTGCAATTAGCAGCTTCTCAAGCAGAATAATTTTGAAGCATTAGTGGCAAAATACTGAAATTGATGCAGATTTGCGGCTCTTCAATTTTTATTTTGACATAAATGTGATTCCTAAGAGTTAAACAAGTGTGTAGAACTTGGAAGGAAATTCCCTAAAGCGTTGCATTATTATACCACTTTATTCCCTAAGGGAAGGCTTGTAGGGTCTATCTCATCTGAAATTTCTGATTCAAATTCAGTTAAATTCATTCTCTAACGTCTGATGATTTCACAGGATCTTACCCCACAATTAAAAAAAAAAAAATCAAACCATCTTAGTAGTGTATTATTCAGTATTTCTGAGTTTAATTTCTCTTCTGTGGGCAATATGCAAGGCTGGGTTCTTTCCCAGATGGATACATACTGTTTTTGTCAAGGAAATTTGGTGCCTGCTCTGATGGACAATACTGCTTTAGTGTTCACTGTGTAATTGATTACATCAAGTGACATTCTAGGAGTGTTTTAAAAAACACTTCTTGTTAAAATCTATTGAGTCTGTCAGTAAAGGCCGTGATGTCGAGGTGATTTAATGGTGTTTGTTAAATAAGCAGGACAGGAAGTAAACATTCTTATCTAATCTCGTAGCACTTCTCATCTTCCTTTTGCTTTGTAGATGTTATTTGAGGTTTTAAAATTGAGTAGTATTTAGTTCATCACCTCATTGCTTTCTAGAGAAAATGGGAACATCAAATTCCTGACGAAAGGTGATAATAACGAAGTTGATGATAGAGGCTTGTACAAAGAAGGTCAGAACTGGTTAGAGAAGAAGGATGTTGTTGGAAGAGCAAGAGGGTGAGTAACACAAAATGTCTTCTATGTAACTAAACCAGAAGATTTAGAATTTAAATCAGTTCTGCAGTTGGTACAAAACTAGATCTGGTGTGGTATTTCTTGAATTTGACAGTTCTGGATCCATGTATATTTTAATCCTTTAAATAATATGCAGCAAGATGAAGCGTGGGAGGAGAGGGAAATCTGAGAGATCTTGCTCCCAAATTTTCATTAAGTACATATTGTCTTTAAAGCTCTTACTGTCTAATTATTTTTTTTTCTCTGAAATCCATTCTCTAAAATATTCAAGACGGACTAAAATTGAAATGTTTCCATGTAATATTTGAGGGTCAATTTTATGTTCATCTATTTTGTCAATTACAGATTTTTGCCTTATGTTGGTATGGTCACTATAATAATGAACGACTATCCAAAATTTAAGGTATGTATGCAGGCATTTTGAATACCTAAATTTAGAACTCTAAAAGAGCAAGTAAAGGTAGTAAGAGTCTCGCATGTAAGAATACATGATAATAAACTTGTTTCTGTGCTTTGTTATCTAATCTAAAATGAGCTGTGTTCTTGTGCTTATTTTAGCTTGTCTGTTACCCAGTAGAACTTGGGACCTCTAAATGTTTGAAAACATGTAATTTATAGGAATGTTGTAAGTTGAGGGCGTGCAGTTGTGATGCCTATTTGCAATGAATATAATGGCATTAAAATGTTCCTGTAGTTCCAGAGGAACACAGCTCTCTGAGTGTGAAGGTGTGATGTTGGACAGGGCACACTGAACAATTTCAGTGTGTTTCTGTGAGGATAAGTTATAATCAGTTTATTCTCTATTTTCTTTTGCAGTATGCTCTGCTGGCAGTAATGGGAGCCTATGTGCTGCTGAAACGGGAATCTTAAACACAAAAGACACTTTTCCAAGAATTAAATATACCAGGGGGGACCTAATATATTTCAGATACTTTCATTTCTGTAAACGGTTACAAAAGTATAGAAGCTTTTGTCTTGTCTAAATAAACTGTACAACTAATGAGTAAAGCTTTTGGCTGTTGGTTATTTATATAACGGCATATTTACTATCTTAAACAGATGCTGCTTTCAGTTCCCCTGTTGCTGAAGATGCTCCTGTCGCGCGCTGAAGCAGCCTCTGGTGCTCCCTGACGTGTGGGGTGGGTTTCTGCATCCGTGGAACTGCATCTCAACCCGCTTTCTCCCTCCTGTTTGTTCATTTATTTTTTTTTCTTGATTATTTTTGATCTCTGTCAGCGCCCTCTCTTTTCACAACCACGCAAACTGTTTTTATCAGTATTTGTAGGACACGGCGTACGGGGCGGAAGAGGTAGTGAGTTGTAGGAGCTCACTCAGATGTATGCCTGGGGAAAGTCGTTTGGATGTGATGTGACAAAAATCAACAGGAATCTATCTCATTAAGAGCTGAGAAATGGAAACTTGGAGCTTTTTCCACGAATTTGAAACCTCCTTTGTGGTGTGGGGACACAAGAACCTGATGGCCTGGGTTTTGATTTTGAGGGACAGTGTATGTTTCTGGAGCTCAGGCTGTTGAGCTTTCTGCCTCCATGTCCCCAGATGCAAAACACACCTGACAGAGAGATTTGATGGGGCTTTATTAACACTTGTAAATTACTGAATGACTAGATCAGTAGTGACCTGAAATAATATTACCACTAAGACATAGTTCATATTCCAGTTTTGAGAACGTGTTGGTCTCTTCTGTCATGTGACACCTGAATAGCGTTAAACACAAAAGTGGGTTTTCATTTTAAAATTTACCTGATAACTCTCTTCTATGAAATTCTGGATTTTTCCATTGGCTTCAAATGTCAATGTTGTCCCTTTGGCAAAGCAGAACTTGTTTTCCTTGCTTGCTTTGGTTTTGTAGCTTTGATAAAGAACAGCGTGAGGCTCTTCTCCTATGGAGTTCTGTTTCTTCTATAATCCCTTACCTCCACAGAAACACACTATTATACAATAATGGCACCTCTTCTGTGGTAACTGCTCGTGCTGAAAGCAGACAACTGCTGAATTTTTCCAAGTAATATTACTTCTTTTGTGTCCTACTAAGCAGTTTTCAAAAATGGCTTATTTTGTGTCAAATTGTGTGGAAATAAAATTGAGTATAACAAATGGCCGTCAGAATAATTTAGGTATCCTTAATGCGGTCTTCCCAGAAGTGTGCCGCCACAGTTAAACTGTCTCCAAAAATTAAATTTATTTTTTCTTGCCTGTAGTAATATTTTCTTTTAATTATTATTATTCCCTCCCCCAGTATTGCTGAAATCAGTTTATTCCTGTCTACCTTCCCCAGTGCTGTCACAGTCAGCTCTAAGTTTGAGAGTGGAGTTTTGGACATAACCCAAATGACAAATTCAACGCGTTATTATGGGAATTTATTTTTGTGGTGAGGAAACAAGGGTTAATAAATGACACGATATCTAAATATGCAGGTTGAATTTACTTTCTGTGTTGTGATAATTGCTTTTTTTCACAGCTGGTAGGACTGGATGCTGTAATGGTAAATCTTACACAAGTATGAAGAGTTCCCACCTGCATGGGAAGGGTACAAAGGAGATGGAGGGAGACTCTGTAGCGGTGCCCACAGTTCCCTGTGAACTGCACAAGGGAAAGGAGGAGGAACAGGTTCAGCCCTTGGGAACTGTGAGCTGAGGGTTTTCCCAACTGTAGCATGCAACATGATTAGAAGTTAAGAAGGATGTGAAGGTTATTCAGCGTGTCCAGAGGAGGACAGCTAAACCCTGAAGGGCAAGAGTGGCTGAGGGCTCAGGGCTGTGTTGGGCACCTGATGGTGGCCCAGGGGTGTCAGGTGACTGATGGTGGCCCAGGGCTGGCTCGCTGATGCTTGTCCTTTGTCACCTGCACTTGTCCTGCTGTCTGTTCCCTGTCTGGACTTGTGTCGTGCAGGTTTTCAGCTCTATTTTCTCCAGCACATATGGTGTTTATAAACCCAGCAGCAGCAGCTATATGTGGAAGAAAGTTGACATTTTGGAAACAAAACTTGTAGTTTTAAATTTCCTGGGTAGTTATTTTCCATAGATTTAGTTGTGAACTAACAAATGGGCAGATGAGTCACCTTCTGGTTGCTGTGCCATCCCAGTCCCAGTTCCTGGGGCAATCCTGATGGAATGGCTGGGACTGTCCAGGGCCAATGAGCCCTTTCCCCACCATGAATCCCTCACGGAGCAGCTTGGCCTGCTCCCTGAGCCCTTCCCCACACAGATGGCTTTTGGTTCTTCATGTCGCTGCCTCGTGTTTGCAGATGGACATGGGGCACACGTGGAAGCCACCACAGAGTCTGGAACTGCCCTCTCAGCAGAAAGGGAACATGGTGCAGGGCACTGGCCCAGGTTGCCCAGAGAAGCTGTGTCTGCCCCATCGCTGGAGGGGTTCAAGGCCAGGTTGGAGGGGGCTTGGAGCAACCTGGTCTGGTGGGAGGTGTCCCTGCTAAGGGACCCAGCTGGGGCTGCCTCTGCCTGGCCAGCAACGCTTCCCCAGAATTCAGAAACAGAAATGCTTCCCATTTGAATTCCCAATATATCTAGCCCCTCCAGCAGAGGAATCACAGGAGATGGCTGTGTTCAGGCGCAACAGGCGGTGGCTTTAGTTCAGCTCCCGCTGCCCACGTCTGGGGCTTCCTAAAATGCAGCACAAACAGTATCAAATACCTCAAACTGCACCTTATTAAATAAATTTTTATTATTTCATATTATTCAGCCTGTGTAAAGCTGTGGAGCTCTTTTTTCTGAAAAATGTCTCCAGTTCTTCGGGGAGCTGCTGCTGCAGAGCCCATTTTCAGGTTGTTTGCCCGGCGCCCGCCCTGGCTGCGGGTCGGAAGCGCTGGAGATCAGTCCATTCGGCATCTCCAACATTTACAGAGTATTCCTTAGTGATGGTGCCCCGTTATTACACCGGTGATATGCCAGAACCATTGTTTGTTCTGTACATATATTAGAGCTGTCTCTAACGACAGGAAGGCTACAAAGAGAATGATGAAAAGCACACCATTTTTCTTTTATCCCTTTTCATTTCCATAAAATCTGCCATGCTGATAGAACAGTTATAGTTGTCTAAAATGTAAAGGAAGGAAATTAAAGAGTGTTATTGTGGTAATAGGCTTTGAAACCCATAAATATTTCCTGCCATGAACCGCAGACTATTTTGACTATTTTGTCATGGGATATATGAAACATAGAAAGGTATTTTAAAATGGAAAGGTGTTTCTTGATGCTCAAACACAAATTTTTTATTATCCAAGTTCTTCCTCCAAAATGAAAGGCTCTCTCAGACAAATGAGTGACTCACAGTTGATAATGTGTGTTTATTGTACCTGGATCCTTCTCTGTTGGGGGGAGGGTCCCTCATAGTATTTCTATGTATTATGAAATTATTATTTTTTGTGCAATGAGGTTAATCCAAGAAGGCACTACTGATGGAGGCACATGGACCTCACATCCATCTGCTCTATGTGCTCTTGGCTCCCCAGGAAGGGATTTGGTGGTGGGTGCCACATCCACAGCCACACGGTGGGGAGGCTGGAGGGGTCCTGTGCATGGGGGAGCTGCAGGCACCACGTCTCTGCTCCGTTCTGGCGGGGGGGGGGCTGATGCAGTTGCTGCTCTGCCTGGTTCCTCACTGATGCCTTGGTGGGGGTCTCGGCCACTGCTGTGGCAAATTTGCTGCTCTTGGCACTTTCTACATTGACATAGTGGAATATTCAATTGGTTCTGTGTATGCAGGAATCGAGAGACCTGCACAAATTATGGGACTGAAGATTTTATGAGGGTCTGTTTCTTTTGAATACAGTAAGAACAAACTCCCACTGAACATACGCAATGAGGAGAAAAGGCTCTCATGATGGCTCTCGGTATAAAAGCAAGGGTAAAACTAAAAGGGGTAAACAGGCCTCTAGAGTTGCTCTAGTTTGGGAAAGTTATTATTTTCCAGAAAACCAGAAAATCCTCAAACTGAGTTTTTGTTGGTGGCTTACTTCAAATAACCCAGTTTGATTGTTTGGAGGAGTTAAACACTTTTTTGTTAATTTATGTTCATTTGTTTTATGAAAAAACCCTGCAAACATGCTTTTCTTGGCAAAAATATCCCTCTTTAATTTTAATCTCAATTTAGAAGAAAATATTCAGCCCCAAATCTAATCAGCGTTCTAAATTGGTATTTTTTACTGTAACTTTAATCACCTAAAGGTCAAGCAAATTTAAACTTTCATTAAGTCCATTACACAAGGTACGAAAATGGGAGTGTGTACAAGGAACAATCGCAAATGAAAGCAGCTCCAGGCAGCACAATATGAGATTTAGTGTGAAGGTGTAGCCTTTAAGCACCTGAAATGTATGACGGCGTAGTATGTATACAAACCATGAGAAAGGTGGCTTTTTTGGCGACTCCAAGTGACCAGGGCTGGAATCGGGGTCACCCTCAGCCACGCTGTGCCACGCTGCCTGTCACCACCCTCCTCCAGCCCACTGGGAGGGCTGACCCATAACAGTGGGTCCAGCACAACAGCCTGGGGCTTGCAGTACAGCCGGTGTGTCTGAATCTGGGCAGCTTCCTGAGTTTTCCATTTCCTGTGTTGGATCTCACTGAACAATTAGGGGTTCCCAGGTGGTGATCCCGTGTTTGATCAGCCCTCGCTCAGCAGAGCACGTGTCATCTGTCGCCACTGCTCAGGCTGCACACCCAAACCCGTGATCGAGGCATGAGAATACTATTGTAAATTGAACAAGAATGCATAATTAATAACCTAAATAAAAGAATGAATCACATTAATCAGTAAAAGAAGATGCAATAAACTAAGGCTAAACAAGGGAACAATTTAGCTCATACAGTAGGATGCACAATTGCCTTCAAAAATGATTGTACTAGGTAGTTTGCCCAGTAATTATGTTAATTCACATCCATGGTAATTTCCATGGGGTACAGTTCAGTTCCAGCCATGCAGGGTTAGCTGAAGAATCTGGCAAGTTCCTCACAGTCGTCTTTGTTAACTGCACTTCCTGCCTCCTGACAGAGTTCTCCAGACAGCAGCTTTTTTCCCCGACAAGCTCTTGTAAAAATTTTTCAACCTGTTTGGTCACGTCAGTCTAGAGCAACAAGCTGCTTCTGAAAAATAGGCCTTATAACAGAGTGTAACCGCATCACCCTGGCTCCCTGTTCCCGCCATCTGTGGCAACACCGTGAAAGCCTTTTTACCGAGCCAAGTTTAGCACGAGGACGCACAGTCCCACACGGTGGAGGGTAAGACCACACGGTGCCATCGGCCTTCCCCATTTGCCAGACCCCCCATGCCCCCGCAGGCTCCCGCAGCAGGGCCCACCTCTGCCCGTGCGGCCGCTGTGGCTGTTGCTGACCCTGCACAGGGGGAGGATGGGTCACCTGGGCACCACCAGCAGCAGCCGGCCCATCTCAGAGGTCCCTCACAGCCACCCGGGGCACCTCAGAGCCCCAGGTAAGATGAATGGAGGTGAGGGAAAAAACAAACTTCGTTTTGGTGAATATAACCGAGAAAAATAACCCCAAGGGACACCGGTCTCTCCAGAAGTACGGAAGTGGCCTGGCCCGGGGGGTGACGGGCAGGGGGCCCGGCCCAAGGTTGGTCGGGACAGGAGGGATGCCCAGGACGGGACCATCAGGACCAGGAAAGGACAGCGCGACTGGGCAAAGCCCGTCGAGCAGTTGGCAACCCCGGGGCTCAGTCTTCCGCGGCGCCGGGCTGAGCCCCGGGGCCGCCCTCCCCCCCCCCGCCCCGCCGGGAGCGGGGAGGCAGGCGGGGGGGGCCGGGGCTGCCGGTAGCCACCCACGGGGGGCCGGGGGCGGCCGCATCCCCGTCCCCGTGAGGAGGCGTCAGGCGCTGGAGCTCCGCTCTCGCCCGATCCCGGCTCCGTATAAATGGGGGGCGGCGGCGGCAGCGCTTCGCCCAGACGGAGCCGGAGAGCGGCTCGGCGGCACCGGCAGAGGTACCGGCAGCGGTAGGATGGGCGGCGGCGGTGGCCCCCGGCGTCCCGGAGCTTTGCCGCTGCTGGCGCTGGCGCTGCTGGCGGCTCAGGGCGGCGCGGCCCCGCTGCAGTCCGGCGGGTCCCCCGGGCTCACCAAGATCTACCCCCGCGGCAGCCACTGGGCTGTGGGTAAGTCGCCGTCCCCGCCGCCCGCCCGCCCCGTCCCCACCGCGGCCGGACGCGCGGCCGCCGCACCGGACCCCGCTCCCTCCGGCCGGTCCCGGACGCGCCTCGCCCCGACGGCTCCCCCGTGCCTCCGGGGACAGGGCAGGGTTGCGGCTGTAGCCGTCGCCGCCGCGCCGGGCTACCGCGGAGCCGCCCCGCGGTGCCGGTCGCCTCCAGGTGCCAGTCTCCCGGTCCCCCCCCCCCCCCCCCCCCGGCCCCCCCCGCCCCCCCCCCCCCCCCGCCGGTGCCCCTCGGCTCCGCGACGCGGATCCCGTCCCGCCGGCGCCGAGCACCCCGGAGCCGCCGGAGCGCGGACGCGACGGTCCCTCCTCGGTAGCGGCCGGCGGCGCCGGGCCCTGGGCACTCCCCGGGGTTCCGGCCCGGCACCCCACCCGTGTGCGGGACAGAGTCCCGCGGCTTTTCCCGTTCCCCTTGACGCGTTTATTTGGCTTTCGTTTTCTGCCGGTACCTCCCCTCAGAGACCGGGAACTCGAACCCAAGCCCGACGGCAGCAGGGCGGGACCCCCAGCCCCTCGGGGGGCCTGGTCCAGCCGTGGCCCCGGCGCTCAGCCCGGACTGGGGAGGCTCCTCCGGTGCCGCCTGTGCCCCGGCCCTTCCCAGGAGCCTCCTTTCCAGCCCGAAGCCCGCTCTGGTGCCCGCAAGGCACGTTACATCAACAGTGCCTCCAGCTCAGCTCCTAGAAGGGCACTGGAACAGAGGGTGACCATTCCCCGCATCCCGTGTCAGGGCAGAGAAAGTCTAAGACTTAGCACTTCTCCACCTGGATCTTACTCCAGCAAATCGTAATGGGTGCCTCTCCTGATGAATTGCGTGTTATCTCTGTCCTGTCCTCAGCAACATCTTTTCTGACAGCGTAGTGTAGGAGACAGAGGAAAATGATTGTGTGTGTGTGATATGGTGACAAAATCTCTGGTCTCAGTTGTGCTTCAGCTTCGACAGCATCTAACCCCTTCCCTTCTCTCCAAAATATCAGTCAGTAACAAATTCCAGCTGATGTTGGAACAATCGAATCTCTACCTGTTTTGGTTAATTTCACGCTACCGTCATTGTTCTTACAGGACATTTAATGGGGAAAAAGAGCACTGGAGATTTGCCTTATGCTTATGAAGAAGAAAGCAAGACCCCATTTTCAGCATTACCTGAAAATACCAAGCAGCTGGAAGGCTACATGCAGTGGGAAGAGATCTCAAAATATTTGCTACGGCTGCTGGAAGGGAATGAAAATAAAAGTGCTCACTTTTTAAAAGGAGGGCTTCCCTGGTATACCAGGAGCACATGGGAGACAGATGACAATAGCAGCTGGAAAGACGTAAGTAAGATAAAACCTGTAAAAACCCCTCCATATTTCAACTTAATTTTACAGTAACATATCAGCTTCCTCTAATTTGTGGATTGTCCAGAAAAGTAGCAGAAATGCATCTCACGCACCAGTCACTCTGTAAAGTAAGGCTCTGCCCTTGATTCCAGATTGTCACTCACACGCAGTATGTTTTATGAATTAATTTGCTACCAGGCATGAACTCAGCAGGCTTTACGGGGGTCTCAGTGTCTGCATTCCCTTCAAGTTGCTCGGTCGTTCCATCCTTCTCTTCTCCAGCACTTCCCACCCCGATGGGCACATCAGCCCTGAGTTCTGTATTAGCCCAGCAAAACCAAGCTGGTGTGAGTCCAGAGGGCAGGGAGAAGGCAAATTGTCTATAAAGCCACATCATGTTGAGTGTCTCCCTGAAAAAAGCACTTGGAAGGGTATCGGTGAGGTTTTACAGAAAGTAACCATCAGTAATCAGGAAACATAATGTAAATTGCAGAATTTACTAGAAAACTTTATAATGCACCAGGTACAGTAATGTTGATAGAGCTGCAGAATTCTTGTGGGTGACATTGAAATAGAATAAAAAGATTAATATCCCCCCTTAAAGACATTAATGGGAAGACCTTTTTTTTTTTTTCCTTTCCATATTTTACTGTAATACAGCATCATTAATATTTCTAACTGCAGCCCAGTGTTCTTCCTGCAATGAAGTCAGTGAATGCTTTGGTTTTGACTTGAAGAAGGGTAAAAATACTATCCATTAAATAAAGCCCTGATTTAAGTCTCTTACTGCACTGATACAAACGCTGTCCGTAGGTTTCTTTTTGACTATGGCTTTATGACACTGTTGTTTATAATAACTGTGATTTATACTATCTAAAAATAAAACTATTAACCTCATCTTCATCTCTGCAGTGTGCAGCTTTGTAATCAAATTAGATGAACAAATTCCATTATGCCATGTAAAAATGGAAATATTTTTACTTCTAAAAGTATCTGGTAATAAACCATATTTGTGAAGGCTGAAAGTTGCCTCCAGTAAGTTGAATCATATCTACCTGCATGTACTTTTACCCCAAATTAATATCCACGTTTTTGTGGTGAGACATTGAACATGTATGTGGAGTAACAAGATTATTGCCTTAAATGTCCAGATTTCTCTAATGGTTAGTAAAAAATCATGTCTTTCATGTGACTAAGATGTATGACAACTTGCAGAACCATAGAACTTTTGATTCCCAGCATCCAGCAGTTACATTGTCTCCATCGTGAAGTAAAACATAATTGTGAAAGTAATAGGTAAGAGCTCCTGCTCGTTGGGCACCGGTACCCGGTTACCCACCGCCAGGGCAGGATTTGATGGTTTTCTTCTCCTTTGGCTTCAGAAAGTAAAAACACGGCACCTGAAGGTTTAGCTAATTTTGAGATCTGCCTTCCAGGTGAAGAAGACTGGAAGATCGAAAGGGATGTGCTTTACTTTTTTGAGGGTTGTGATTGTTTCTTAAACATTTTCATAACGATAATTGTTATTTTAAATAAAGGGCACTTTGTTTGTTTATAAAGGTTTGTTTATAAGGGTGTATATATTTGGTACACGTGAAATTCAGTCACACGTACACAGGGATGCAAGAGTATGAATGACCTTTGGATTGTGATTCTGCAGATTTTTCTGGATGTGAGGGGGCCTGTGTTGCACAAACTTTGGTTAGACAACACCTTCGTTTAAGGTGCTGCTGTGCCACAGCTAACGAGGGCACAGACACGATGTACCTGCCCCGGCAGACGATGGCCAGGGAGGGTGAGCTGATGGTGGTGCCGCACAATAACAGGAGCTTGTGGGTGCCATTAAATGCTTTTCCAGCCACATTGTGTTGGAGTTTGAAACAGAAGCTGATTCCAGGAGGAAGCAGCAGCATTTTCCCAGCAGGTCACTCTTGTCTGTGAAATGGCCTCTTGGGTTGAGGTATTGAAATGTCATCAAAAGAGGTGGATGGTGAGCCCTGTGCCTGCTGGCGGGAGAGCTGTCCCAGGGGCTGCCACCCCCCGCACGGTGTGTGGGGGTCTCTCCCGGTGTCTGCAGCCCCCGGTGCCCGGCTGCTGGATGCACGCCAGGACCAGCTGCGTGATGAGGAAAGGTGCTGTGAGGATGTTGATTCATGGACTCTTTCAGATCTAGCTGATTTAATTTAAACTTTGAATTTTAAACTGAAGATCGGGAATCCCCAAAGCTAGAGGCTGGAGAAGTAAATCCAGACACGTACTTCGGGTAACGATCCAGGGTCTTGCTTATTAGCTCAAATTCATCCATAAGATCAGTCACCACTAAAGCTTACACCGCACTCTATGCTTCTCAAGAAGAAGAAAATTCTTTCCAAAAGAGTCACCCAGAGTAACACACAAACAGTCAGAAAAGCCAAAGAGATGAACATAATAGTTCTGGGAGTTAGGCTTAGAGTGGTCACTTGAGTTACTTTACCGTTTTCGATTAATAACAGGCAAATGAAGATATTGCTTGCTCTTTATTCTGTGAATAAATTGCAGTTAAAGTAGTTAAGGATCAGAAGGGAAATCTCTCCTGCAAGTAGTCCTAAGTGTAAATGTAAGTTGGAAAATAAGCTTTAAATTGTTTCTAGGACTTGGCTTTTTAACAGTAATGAGACACTATATAAATGAGACAGCAGACAGAATTGTTTGGGAGAATGAGTTTCCCGGTACTTTGGCAGTGGTTATTGCACTAACCAAGACAAATGAGGTCTGTTTTGAAAAGATTATTAGGAAAATATTTGTTATGTGAATACACAGAAGAGATATATATTAGGCTTATTAACTTAGTGAATTACTTTTTTCAGGACCGGCGCATAAATGATATTTTTCTCTTTTTATCAGATGATGGACTATCTGCTTCAAGTTGTGAATATGAAAGAGAGCAATCCAAGCTGAAAGAAGGTCTCTAAGTCATGAAGAAATGGAATACTTTCCATAAGAGACTATATTTCACAAGCACTTGATTGTATCAGATAATCAACAAGGTCTCTTTTCTGTAAGCAAGATTCCTTTTGTGTAAAATATCTAAATACACATATTCTTGTATGTTTCAGCAATGACTAAACTCTCCACTTCATTTTCAATTATTTTTTCTCACTTGAATGGCTTTGATATATATAATTGTCACGGAAGGGTCTTCCAATTAATTATATGTCTTACCTATCTAATCAGTTCATCTCTTAGTTCCAAATTACATGACATTTCAACACTTGCAATAAATAGTACCAATAAAAAGGCTGAGTTTATACTTTTACTTGAGTTAATAGAATGGAAATGGGCTGTGCCACAGCTAGTGACAAAGAAACGACAGGGTGATTCATTTTCCACCAAAGCTCGTCTCCTTCTTGAGTCACTCCCTGGTCTGTCCTCCTCAGCATGTGTGGACAGGTCCAGTACCATTGTCTGTCCATGTGGGACCAAAGGAAGAACGTGGGACCAGGAGAAGGAGTTGGTGACATCTTTTGCGGGGCTCAGCACGCTGTAGCTGAGCAATGCTCCTTTCTCACCTGGGGTTCTCTGGTCTGGGTAGGCATGCCATCAGAGGCCCAGACAAGGAGAGAAGGTGCTGCCACCCTTCCTCCAAGGAGAGTACTGACAGACAAGATGGTGAGGATGACATGCACAGCTCAGCGGAGCAGGAGAAGCAGGTGTGGGTAAAGAGGTGACGCTGCTCAGCACCGGTGAGGCCACCCCCACAGTGCTGTGTGCAGTTCTGAGCATCCCAGTACAAAAGGGACATGCACAAACCGGAGAGACTCCAGCAAAAAGGGTCAGAAACGATGATGATGGGGCTGGAGCATCTCTCTTCTGAGGAAGAGCTGCGGCTGTTCAGCCTGAATTAGAGAAGCTCGGGGGGGGGGGGGGGTGTGTGTCTCATCAACGAGAGCGGCGGGGCTGGACAAGGTGCCCTCCAGCGGTCCCTGCCCACCTCAACCACTCCGTGAAGCGGAGGTGAATTAGTCAAAATCGTGTTTTTGCACAAATAACTGCATTCGCACAAGCGCCCTGTCCAGCCCAGGGGCAGTCATAAGGCGCTGAAGGTCCCGGACCTCCCGGGGATCCGTCCGGTTGCGAGCCCCGCGGAGCCCGGGGACCCGGGGCAGAGGCCGTTCCGGTCGCCTCCAGCAGGGGGCGCCCTCGGACAGCGGATGGGCGACCCGCGGGGCGGGGGGGGTGCGACCAGCATGGCGTGTGCTCGCCCCGCCGCCCGCCCTCCCGGCTCCTCCCGGTGCCCGGTGCCCGCAGCCGCGGGGGAGCTGGGCGTCCAGGCTCGGTGCCCGCCCTGCCGCCCCGGGGAAGCAACCGGCGGTCCCGCGGCCGTCGGGGGGGGGAGGCGCGGGGAGACGCCCCGGGAACAGCGGGACACGGCGGGGTTCAAACTCCCCCGAGAGGCGGGTTTTCTTCCCCAAACCGGTGGCCCGGCCCTTGTGTCGGAGGCCGGGATGCTGCCCCGAGGCACGTATGGCATCGCTACGTGATGCCCGTCCCGCGAATCTGCGCACCGTTCTTCAATTCGAATTCCACTTCTCGTGTCCTCTGGACTTAGTCCCAGAGCGGCAGCGAGTGGAGCTGAGGTTCACGTCCAGATGAATCCCCCACAGCATTCCGGTCAAACCTGCAGGTCTTCTCTGGCAAAACTGTGGAGAAAAAGACATTGCAGTGCCAATTGGGTATAAAGTCAATTAGATGACGAGTGATTACCTGGATGCTTCACTTTAGATGCCCTGAGTTCCAGGATAAATGTGATTTATCTCAACATCCCAACCCGCGCCAGCCAAAGGGAATACCCAGTGTATTTAATCGCTGTCCCAGGATTTTTATAACTTTGAAATGCTTATCTTTTTTAGTTTTGTGTTGCTGGTTTTGTCCCTGTTTGCCACGTTGCCCAAAGACAATGCAAAGGCATTTGAGCAAGAACAAGCTGCTGGTGAGCCCGAGACCTTTGTTTAAAAGCATTGCTTCAAACCAGCATACCCTCCGTGACACTCTGGATTTGCCCAGAGACCCCTCATTTACTCCCTTCACCCACCTCTGCTGAGATGGAGTCGGAGGAGGGACATCTGAGCAGCCTGTGCCGGTCAGCAGTGGGACACCATCCCTTTTACCTCAGCTCTCCCTTCTGGCCAAAGCTTCAGTTCTTAGCTCTTCTTGCCTCCATCCAAATTTCTGCTGCCTCCGTTTAAAGTCTCTCTGGAATGTCTTGCCCAGCTGACTTTAGCTGCATTTCTACACAGAACCAAACGTTTCAGAGCTGATTTCACACTTCTTAGTGGGGTAGAAATGTCATATGACAGAAGGATGACTGCCAAATGTCAGCCAATTCTCACATCATGCACTGGCAGAACACAGAGATGCTCTGAGAGAGGAGACACAGTATTCGTTCTACCAGAGAAAAAGGGTGATGTTATCAGAGTGACCAGCGTCCTGGTCTAACCAGCTTTTTGCTCTGTTCTCTTTTGTTTGTTTTATTCCACTATTTTGTAAATGGGTACTCTGTGGTGGACAAACTGCTGAAGGAAGTTAGAGGTTTATAACCCACAGCATTGGTGACACAGAAAGATGCTGGCTGCAGAAAAGAAAGAACTTCAGTGTCCACCCCCAAAACACTGTAGCTGAAGGGAAACACCTTGAGTTAATGGCTGTGGGAGTTGGACTTCATGTTATGTCCCAATGGACTGAAGAAAGATGTAGCCAGGAGCTTTGAACAGGTACATGAGATTCTTCAATACTAAGTAACTAAACGTTCTTACTTGAAACCTTTGTCAGATGTAGCTGAGGCAGATGGAAAGAAGATCCTTCAACTCTCACCTGCAGACATTGCCACGGCCCCAACAGAGGAAGGGAACAGCAGTGCCCTCAACCCCAACAGCTCAGAACAGAAACGTGTGACCGAGTTCTGTGTGCTTTCACCTCGCAGGGGCTGTGACCCAGCGTGGCTGTGGAGCAACATCAGCCATCCCACGGCTCGGGAGGGGACGACAGCTTCTCCTCACCCCATCCAGCAGGGACTGAGGGTCAGCCCTAGACAGAGAGCCAGTCTCGCTCCGCTGGAAAGCCTCTGGTCTGAACTCTGTGCCAAAATCCTCCTTGGCTTAAATAGGTCAGGTGTCTCTGCCGGTTTTCCTGAATACTGACAGGATTTTGAACGGGGGTGGGAAGAAGACAGGTTAGAATATGCTTTCTGCTGAGAAATCATGCCATTGAGACTGAGTTTCACGATGGCATTTCCTCATAATTATTAATTCAGAGATCTCCAGAGCTCTTTATGGCAATTGCCTTCTCTCCTGCATAGCTCATGCTGCTGCCCTCTGCAAAATCTTACATGTCTGGATGTTACACCTGGGATTTCTGGGCTGGGCAAAGACAGCCAGGCCTAATGAAAAGACTTCTCACAAAAAACAGTCTCTGCCTTTTCACATCTTAATGAGAAATCACCCAGGATTAACCTCATTTACCAGTGAAGACATTGCTACAGATGAAGTAGATGTAGAGATGGTGATTTGATTTTATTTTTCCAAAACTTTGAAGCAAATGCAAAGAGGACATTCCATCCCATCTCCAGCAAGGTTTCCCCCTGCCCACCCCCGAGTCATTTGCCCTGTGTGGTCGAGAAGGGGAGGTGTGGTAGCCCCAGGAGCAGGGCTCTGTGCCCACGGAAGGGTAGGAAGGATAGGAAGGATTCCCCTCCAAGGAGCCATCTCTCACAGGAGCCACAGCCCTTGCCCACTGCCCTGTATTTGGGACACTGAGCAAAGACCCAGATACTCTTGGGAAAACCCTAAGAAGCATTCACCTGCTGACACCTACACACTTCCGTGGGTAGCCACAACTGCTCACGAACCCTGTCCTACACCTCCACCTCTCCCAGCGGTGACGGGCCATGGTCAGCTCATTCCAAAGGAGCACATTTCTTAGTATTGTCACTGGCAGTCTTGTCCTCAGCACTTCAGATGTTGCAAAGAAGTCAAATACAGACACTAAAAATACTGTCTTGCTAATACAGTCTAAGCAAAAGAAGAAATAGATCACTCAGAAAAGGCCAGGCTAATAGTCTTAACGAAGTTAGAGTAAAGAAGTGGTTAAGGATCTAGATGATTTAATCCAGTTTTAAGAAAAGGTTTTACAGTGAGCAATTAGATGCTGTTTAAGGAATTAATCACTAATGGGTCATTAACTCTGACTGCTATTGTACAGTTAACAAGCCGAGGCAGGATTATTAGACTCAGCACCCAATTAAGAAGAAGATATTTACAACAAAATGAACAAATGAGCTTTTAAAATGGAATGGGACAATTTGAAAGAAAGTGTAGGAACACAGAAAACTAGGCAGGGCACAAGAAAGATACGAGTTTGCATATGCTTCTGTCCCTTAATTACTTTGAAAAATATTTACCTGTCCGTGCCCACTTATGTTTAGCTGGTTGAAATACTTATTTTTAGCAATAAACTCATAGCTTTCCTTGAAGGGCATGACTGCACACAGTTTATCCATTACAGGGCTCATGTGTACAATGGGTAACAAAAGACCCCCTTAATATGTCAATAAACAATCCCTGCAGCTTGACATAATTGTTTGGTTTTGCTCACAGGTGTTGGATCAGGAGCAAAGAGGTGTCTTCAGCTGCTGTTTCTGCTGTCCTGTCTCTGAGTTCTCTACCTGTTGTCTTTGATTACCTCAAGGAACCGAGCATCAGCACTGGTCACCGTGTCCATCAAAAACTCGGGGGGGGTCTCTCCAGTGGCTTTACAGGATACAGAAGAACTGGAGGCAACAGGGAGGGCAGGCAGCACCATCAAAATGTGTAAGAGCACCACTGAAATCTGGAGGAGTTGCTTGTTAATGATGAGCAATAAGCACAGGTGAGAGCTTTTGGGCAAGAGCGAACTGTGCTCCCAGGCAGAAGGGCTGTCAGCATCGGAGCCGCGGCTGGACGGCAGCCGAGCCATGGCAAGCAGGATTGCTCCTGCAAGTGGCATGTATTCCTCACTGACACAGCCTGGGGCATGCAGGCACTTCTCGAGCACACCAAGAGACATCTTTCCCTTGTAGCCACCGGAGGAGATGCACCTTCTTGCCAGCCCAGCATCCTTGGTGATACAAACAAGGGTCCCCTGTGAAAGCACAGCTAGAATAAGACCTAAAAGCTGAAGCAATACGGGTTTGTTTTTTTTTCTCCCCCCCCCCCCAATTTTACTCAGGTTTCCTTGCTAGAGGTTAGCAAGGTATTTCCCTGGCCCTGACAGCGACAGCACTTTCTTCTCCTGACGGCATGGCACTTTCTTTGCCAAGGAAGCAGAGAGCTGTGTGCCGGGCAGCCTGGGCACCACCGTGGGCGCATGGAGCAGCATGGATGGGTCTAGAGCCCAGCAGGAGGGCTACATCCTCCCCCCAGTTCAGTGGGGACCACTCACTGGGGCTCCCTGCACCCCTGGACCAACCCAGCTCGGGGAAGGGAAGCCTGGGGTCCCAGGCACAGTGTATGCTCTGGTCCAGGGAGGCAGGTTGGACCTGCAGGGAGGCCGAGGCTGGGGAGACAGGAAAAGGCATTTCAAAATAGAGCAATTCCTATTATTATCAGTAAAAGAAGATCTCCAAACAATAGATAGGGGCTGCTGTGGACAAGGCTGTGAAGGGATGTTTAGAAAGTGCTGTCTAAGGTTAAAAAGCTCTCTGAAGTGAAGCTGAACAAAGCTGACATACTTGTTTCTGACAGGACTCTTAAAAGATATGCACAGATTGTGAAAATATAATTAGATGCCAGCTTTTGTCTGTCCAGAACGAATGGGAAATGGTGAAAGAAGAGGTCTCCCAGTCTGCATTGAATCATCCTCAGGACACAATGAGGGCGCTTGTGCATCCTCCTCTCTTCCCTAATGAGAAACGTTAATTGCCACAACCTCCAGAGTGTGTAGAGCACCCCGTGCCCAGCAGAGGAGAAGGGGTGTTTCATTACAGCTTCTCAGCCCCATTGCAGGCAGTAACGGAGATAATGGAAAATAAAGATGCCGCGGTTTTGATTTCGGCAGCTTGGTGATGGGTACCGACCGGGTGGGCAGGGGGTGAGCAGTGCCCAGCACCGTGCCAGCCTCCAGGAGCTGCACTGGGCAGGACGCAGCCAACAGGACCCCCCAACAGCTCCAGACACCCAGTGCCCCATCAGCTACTGCCTGTTCCCCCCACTGGCTGCCGGCCTGAAGGGCATGGGGCCCTGCGGCACTTCCGGGTCCCTTCTCCGAGGGGGCAGCAAGGGGACTGGGGGGGCAGGGGTGGCCAAAGCCCGTCCCAACCCGGGGCTGCCCCACAAGAGCAGCCCAGTGGCTGCCACGGCTGCGTCGCCCCCTTTCCAAGTGGGGCCCCCACCCAGCTGGTGCACTCTTGCTATGGGGCTCCAGCCCCCAGCTCAGGCAGGGTCCTGCTGCTGGGGGGGCAGGAGGAGGGCCATGGCCAGGCCTGTCCCACCCCTCTGCCCCTGCAGCCCAGCCAGGTACCGAGACACGGCGCACAGCCTTCACACAGCCACTCCACAGTGCCAAAACCCTTCCCAGAAAACCCTTCCCAGGCGGCATGGGCCTCGGTCCCCCGGCACCGCACACAGCCCGTCACCCTACGACAGCTTTTATTGCAACTACAGCGTCCAGCCAAGCAGGGAACACAAGAGAGATTTGTTTTCCTAAGCTATGATCAGGCCCCTAACTCTGCAGGGCACGTGGAAAAGGGAGTTAAAAGGATGGCAAAGTACAAAGCCAGTCAAGGCGTGGGGGAGAGGCTGGTGCAAGGGACAGCCCTGCCATGCCCGGGCGTCCAGGGGAGCTGGAGCAGGGTGAGGGTGCCCCATGGTCATCCCGGGACCGGCCTTCCCTGTGGGATTCTCCCAGGCGCTGAGGAGGGAGTTCAGATTGTCTGCCAGGGTTTGCCAATGGACTGGATGTGCTCCTTGGCTTTCATCCGCAAGGCGGCAATGCTGGTGTTGCGCGGGTCTGCCTCGTCCAAGGGGAACTTGTCCACAAAGGTGGCCCCGCACTGGTAAGGCGGCGGTGGCCCCATGGCCCCCAGGGGCTGCAGCGCGTGGGTCACTGCCGGAGAGTTCAGGAACGGCGGCGGCGTGTAGCTGCCGGGCAGGCTCTGTGGCGAGGCCACAAAGCCAGGCAGGGTCTGCAGGGCCGTGCTGCTGGGCACCGGCGGACTCAGCCACGTCTCCAGGGGCAGGTTGCTGCTGAGGGGACCCATGGGGGTTGCCTGGGGCGAGCGGTTGAAGGAGAGGATGGGCGAGTCCTGCAGCTTCATGGAGGTCACCTCCAGCTTCTCCTGCCGCCTCCACTTGGCCCGTCTGTTCTGAAACCACACCTGCAAGCACAGCCGCGTTAGGGCAGCGTGGCGGTGCCGGGCCAGGCAGGGCAGTGACCCTCCGCCGGACGCACAGGGGACCAAGCCAGTGACACGATGGACCCGCAGACGCCGGGGCAGGAGCGGGATCAGCTGGGCTCGGTAGCCCCGAGCTCGGCGGGGAGCGTCGCCGGGGGGGGAAGCAGCGCTGGGAGAGACCAGTTGTGGGGCCGGCTCGCTAGCCACTTGCTAGCCGTCCCCCGGCACGCCGCGGCCTCGGCTGCCCCTGGCCGGGACACGCCAGGCGCCGACGCCGCGGCTGCCGGAGGGAAAACGGCGGTGGGCTCCGCGGTGTTCCCGCCGGCCGGGCCGGACCGTCGGGGCCGTGCGGCCGCTGCAGGGACGCCCGTCCGGTGGCCGTGCGGCCGCTCAGCCAGGCGCCGGCCGGGGCCTAGGAGGCGGGGGCCGGGCTGGGTTGGAGGAGGCTCCGGCAGCAGGGAGCGGGGGTACGCGGCGGGCCGGGGGCTCCCGCCGCCGGGAACGCGGGGCCGCGCCGGGGCGGGCCGTGTGCGGGGCTGGCGGAGCGCGGCGCGGGTCGGTCGTTACCTGGACGCGGACCTCGGGCAGGTTGACCTTCATGGCCAGCTCCTCCCGGCTGTACACGTCGGGGTAGTGGGATTTCTCGAAGGCGCGCTCCAGCTCGTGGAGCTGGTAGGTGGTGAAGGTGGTGCGGTTCCGCCGGTGCTTCTTCTTGGGCTGCTCCTCCTCCGACGGCTTCCCCTCGCCGCCGCTGCCGGCGGGCAGCTCGGGGCTGGCGCTGCCGGGGCAGTAGGGCTCTGGGAGGGGGAGAAGGGCGGTTACCGGGAGGGCGGTCTCCCCACGGGGCTCGCCCGAGGGCGCGGAGGGGAGCCCCCCCGCCCGCCCGCCCCGCTCACCTTGGAAGCGTTCGGCGCGGCTCGAGGGCTCGGCCGGCGGCGGGTCCCCGGGCACCTTGGGCAAGCAGAGCCGGGCCCCCCGCCTCTCCGCCTCCTTGCCGCTGCCGCCGCTGCCGTCGGGCGGGAAGGGGCCCAGCAACCCGTCCTCTTTGGTGAACCCCAGGATGGCCTCGATGCTGTGCAGCCTCGACGGGTTCCCCCCGGGGCTCCGCGCCGCCGGAGCGGAGAGCGAGAAGGCGCCCTCGGCCATGGCGAGCGGGGCGGCGGGCGGGTGCATGGGGCGGCCGGCCCGGGGCCCCGCCGCGGCGCTGCGGTCCCGCCCGGCCCCGGGGCGGCTCTGGCGAGCTGGCCTCCTCGGGGCGGGGGAGGAGTGCCGGGGGGCGGCGGGCCGGGGGGAAGGCGAGGCCCCCGCACCGCTCCTGCATGCCGGGGAGGCAGGGCATCCCCCGGGCCCCGCCGGCAGCGCCCGCCGCCCCCCGCCCCGCCCCGCCCCGCCCCGCCGGCCCCGGCCCCTACCCCAGACGGTAGCGGGCGGTGCCATCCGGGGCGTCCGAGGCGGGGCGGGCCGGGCCGGGCCGTGAGCCCCGCCGCCGCCGCCGCGGCCCGGGGGCCGGGCTGCCCGGGCCGGGTGCCGTCGGGAATCGCCGCGGGACGGGTGGTTGCCGGTGGGCCGGGCGCGGGGGGACGGAGCGGGGACAGGGGCCCGGTGGAAGGGCTGAGGAGGGGCGTGGGGCTGGGGCAGGGGGACTGCGGGTGCTTGCGCCGTGCTGCCGGCCGTCGGAGCCTCTCCGAATCTCTCCCGCTTGGCAGCTCCAGCCGACAGCCGTCCCCGGTGTTTTTCGAGTGCATCGGTTCCACAGGTGGCCTCCTCCAAGGTGACGGGCAGGAGGACGCCGTGGCACCGCTCTGTGTCCACGCACAGGGCAAAAAGCATCGGGGGCAAAAGCTGATGCTCTGGTTCCCTGCCGGGACACTTGTCCTGCCCTGCTGCCCTCAGAGCCAGGCTTACAGCCCGGGATGAACGTGCCTGCTCCGGGGCAGGCTGGGCACCGCACACCTGAAGGAGGTGGGCTCAGCCTTTCAGCCTTCACAAGTGTGGGGAAAACGCTAGGCAATATTTCTGAGGAAATTTTCTAAGGTATTGGTTTAGGAGAAGCCCTGTGAGAAGAGCTGGCTCTGTGACCCAGTCGTCCATGCCGCAAGTGTGTCTGGGGGACTGGACGGCGACATCCAGAGTGGTTTGCAGCCTCCACTTAGCTTTGAAGATGCTTCCATTTCAGGCCTGAGGAGAGTGCTTATGAAGGAAGAACACCACTGCTGCTGCTTCTTCCAGCTATGTTCGCTAGTCTAATAAAAGGTATGACCTTTCTCAACAAATCTTCATTTTTGCTTCCCCCACGACCCCAATGGCATGCATTTTGTGTAGATTTTTCCAGAGGAATCAGTTCAAAACAAGGATTGGCAGTGCTTGCCTCTGCCGGTGCCCACACCTTTTTAAGGTTTGAGGTCTGATGTCCCAAAGTTAATTCCTTTTAGAACTGCTTGGCTTTTCCTACTAGCTCCAGGTGAGGTTTGCCTTCACTGACTGCTCTGGGGGGAGGTGGGGAAGGGGGGAGGTTGGGGCCAGAAGAACTCAGCCATCCGTTGCCAAAGAGGGAAGAGGCCAACAGAAGAGACAAGAAAAGGTTAGTGTGGCTTTTGTGCACAATATGAAAAGCAAGTCAATACCATTGTAGGGACATTGGAGGGTACTCAAAGCAATCAGCCAGGGGCCATTGTGTCCCTTTAATCTACATGTGTATTTCCCAAGAACTCTATTAGTGAAGATGAATGAACTGTGCAATGTCCCTAATTTCTTCTAATTTGGAGCCTGGGTTTTATGGCACAACCAGCACAAAACATGCCTGTTCCTCCAGAAGCCCTGGGCAAACTTGGGAATCTTTTTGCTTGTAGCAAAAAAAAAAAAAAATAAAGATAGCAAGGTGAGATGAAGCCAGACTCTGCTCTGGCAGCAAGTGCCATAAGGGGCACTAGGTCCTGGCACAGATCCTGCTTTTAGTGCACCTGTCAAAATTGTCAAATACAGGGACAAGACTCAGTTTTTTGGCTGTCAATTCCAATGTGAATGTGCAGCAAAAGAACTTCCCCCCCCAGCCCTGGGCAGGATGCGCATCCCACACAGTACAGGAAGGACCTTCCTCCCTAGTAAAGGAGGATTCTCTTTCCTCAGCAGTCAGTCTCATCTCCAGATCTGCCCTTTCTCTCTGTCTGTGCTTCAGGCACAGACTGTGGTGTCCTGAGCACACAGGAGGCATCACACTGCTCTGGGGAGGGAGGAGGTCCGGTGATTCCTCTGGTAGTCAGAGCCTCACACCGAGTTTAGGATGGCAAAGAAAAGGAACTGTCTCAATGTTGCCCTCTGGGTCTGATGTTCTGGCTGTTCGCTCGGTCCCCTGCTGGCACAGAGTCCCCTGGGACAGATGTCACACCAGTTTGGAGCCTCAGGAGTTGGTACTGTGGTACGTGGCAGCTTTGCAAAGGCCATTTACCTTTGGAAATTTACAGGGGCAATCGGGATAAAATTTGAGAATGTTTATTAGGGGATGAAACAGGTGGGATTTCTTATTTTTCTTTCCAAAAATAGCCCCCATTCCATCACCTTCTTTAGGTTTTGGGGTTTTTTTGCAATGTATTATTACAGCATTTACTGACGAAGTTATGTTTGGAAGCTAACAAAAATCTTTGAGATGGGTAACCTCTAACACACAGACATCTGCTCGTCCTCCTTCCCGTGCATGCATGGTGAAGACTAAATTGGGATAGTTTTGATTGTGTTGGAGCTGTTGAGACACATGTATGGGACGTAGCTTCACACAATGAAATCACTACCATAAAATGCCACAGATTCTTGCTTCCTTTCCTCCTGCCTTTGCTTTATGTCGAACTGAAATAATTACTGCCTTGCAGAGCAGGCATTTGAAGCTGAAGTCACGCTGCAGGTGGGACATCACTCTCGGGGCCGGTGATGTGCAGCAGGGAGTGTGTACCTGGAAGATAAACAGGACTTTCAAGGTCAGACAGCAAATCTGCGAAGGGTGGGGGGGCAAGAAAAAGGGGGAAATATTCACCCAGCAGGACGTGTATCCTGCTGCAGTTTGCATACTCTGTGTATTCCAGCAGACTGTTAAAAACTGACAAAAACTGGCTTTCCTTTTTTCTCCCCAGAAGTTCGTAAGTGCGCAGTTCAAGAACCTTCTTGAAAGCACTGTGTTAGGAGAAAGCTGTTGCCTTCTCCAGCTGCTGCATCACTCCTACCTTCACAGCCACCTCATGCTTATTTTCTGGTAAGATTTTGCTTTCTCTGCTCCTGATTGTGTTGTCTCCACCCCTGACAAGTCACTCGGTGGCAGCAGGAGCCCCACAGTGCCGGAGCCTCCCTGGAATGGGCTGTCCCCATGTCCCCCCTGGCCGGGGGCACAGGGTGGCTGCGGGTGCTCTGGGAGCAGGGCTACCCGTCCTGGGGGGTGACCAGCTGTGAGGGCCCCCACGTAGGGGGGAGTGGGGCTCGCTACACTCAGCCATCCCTCCAGAGGGAGGGGGCGCAGGTCCATGCTATAAGGCTATATTAATGCAATCCTTCTTTACTTGTTTTCCAATTAGCCTAATTGAACTTGGATTGCTTAAAAGTGGGCACTAGAGACATTTATCTTGATGGGATGACGGCCTTGAGCCCCAGCGATCCTATTAACTGTAAGAACCCAAATCCCAGGTAGGGTCCATCCAGCAGCAGCTCCATGTGACTCAGCGCCTTAATCGGCTGCTCTTCCATGCGGCACTCACAGACAGACAGACTGACAGACACACGCATATACAGACACACAGAGACAGACACAGACAGACAGACACAGAGACACACAGATGTCACACACGGACACACACAGGCAGTGGTTGCCTCTACAGCTCCAGCAGCCTTGGGAGACGGGTTTTTTAGTGCAAAGTGTCAGAGAAAGGCCTTGGAGAAAGAGCTTTCCTTTCTCCTGAGCCTTGGAGCACAGTGGGTGTGCTCTGCCCTCCCACTGTGATCAGCCCCCAGGCCTAAGCATCTGGAGAGCTGCATGGCTGGTGACACGTTCCTCACGTGGCCCTGCCACCTCCCTCCTGGTGCCCGAGGATGGGGACAGCTGTGGGAGGGATGGGACACGCGGGTGCTGGCTGGAAGCAGGGCAGCCACCTCCGGCGCAGTGAGGACCAGGCTCTGCTGAGGGCAGGACAGACCTGCAGCCCTGCCCTGGCCACCACTCTGCCCCCCACCCCCGGGGGCTCTGGGGACATCTGGGGCCATGGCACTGGCCTCCCCGGTGGGGCCAGGACCCACCATGCCCCACTGCTGCTGAGCACAGCCCTGGGGCAGCAACCAGCCCCCCCCAGCCGTGCAGCCCAGCTCCACCACTCCAAAATGGGAGTTTTTCAGCCTCTGGCTCTAAAAGCTGTGCCGGAGGCAGCCCATCCACCTCCACAGAGATCAGCCTGGATGGGGCCAGGGCTGGCACCCTCTTATGCCATGGATGGGGGCACCCATCCCATCCCATTCCAGCCCCCAGCCCCCTCCCAGTCCCACTCTGCCAGCCCTGACATGGTTTTTGGAATCTCATTAATGGCTTGTTTGGCGATTCTGACTGTACTTTCTTCTCTGACCCTTTAAACCATGAAAACCGTGAAACCTGAAGCTGATCCTATATGTACTGACAAATTTAATTAGCTCCTTTAAACCACCAGATGCTTTCAGTAAGGTTTTCAGGGTACCCCTGGCACATTTTAATTCAAAGGTCAAAAGCCTAAGGCTTGTTTACTTTGGTGTTTTATAGATGAGACAATTCAGTCTGTAAAGTAGCATAACCATGTGGACACACCTGCCACATCTGGCCAAACACAGAGGGGACATGGCTTGGTCCTCACAAACCAAAGGCTGGTTGAGCTGAGCTGGTGACTATTTTAACTACTTTGTGTAGAGTCCTCCTAAAAAAGCCCACTTGTCCTTCCCCAGAGGTAATTAAATTGTTGATGTGTAAGAGAAGGATCCCAAGAAACAGAAATCGGACCAGAACTCCTGGTGGCTTTGAGACTGAGTTAGCGCTTGCTGGCTCTCATGCCTAATGAATGTGTTGAAGACCGCCGGAGGTCTTCTCCACCGAAGAAATGACCTGTTACTATGCAAGAGCCACTGACATCCCTCTCCGAACAGACCAGTGTCCTCCCTGTTGGTGATGGGACCTTTCAGAAAGCCACTGAAGCACCCAGCTTCTCTCAACAAAGCGCTGTCATCCACCGGGGCTTGGCAGAGCCACCACCATTCTGTGGGGCTGGAGGACATCACCCTGCCCAGGCAAAGGGGCTCAGCGTGGGTTTCACATCTGGAGTGCATTGTAATCGTATTTTTTGTACTTCACAGAGCAAGACCTGAGGCCAGGATTAAGGAAGAAAGAAAGAGAAAAGAAGGAGGAGAGGAGGAAAAGGAAGGAAGGAAGGAAGGAAGGAAGGAAGGAAGGAAGGAAGGAAGGAAGGAAGGAAAAGAAAGGAAGGAAGGAAGGAAAGGAAGGAAGGAAGGAAGGAAGGGGAGAGAGGAGAGGAGAGGAGAGATAGAGAAAAGACAGGCAGGCAGAAGGGAGGCAGGAAGGCAGGAAACAAGAGAAAGAAAGAAAAGAGACAAACCATCCTTAGTGCTTATTTATTAATTTAAAATGAATGTTTTTACTTGATTGGGTGGAGATACAGACAGAGAGAGACTTAAAAACCTGTAGGAAGGCGCTACATGTGTTCATTTGCAAATTTAATTCACAGACTAGCTCTCGGAGAACTTACAAAGTCCTTCATGTTACAGGATGCCTGAGCCCCTTGGGAACAGCACCGTGTACATCACCCAGCACAAGGGCTGCACAGCGTCTGTGTGGGTCATCAGTGGGTGGCAGTTACTGTGACAGGCTGATGCCCTCACTGCCTTTACTGCTGGGCCCAGCTCCACAAGGCTGGTGGAGGTGACCTCTGCTGTCCTGTGGTGGCCCGGTGGAGGTGACTGCTTCTGTCCCACTGACTCAGTTGGATTTAACACAGTGAAAGCCATCATTTTTCCCAGGGTGGGCCAGATTTATGTTTAGCCTTACATGGAGAGAACTCCTAGAATAAACATGGTGAGCTCATGTTGGCCTGTGCAGGTTGCTTGCCAGTAGCCTGAGCCCCAGGATTTGGCACACGTAGTAGCCAGGCAGAGGGCCACTGCTGTCACCCAGTGCCACCCAGAGCAGCCTGTGCTGCCGACTGATCACGGATCACTGGTAGCTCCCAGGCCCTGGCTTCCTACAAGTCCCCACTCCATCCTGCCTACAGCAGCATTTTTCTCCTAGCGTGTAGGGTCACACGCTTCATTTTTTGCCTTTTGTTATATTTAGTACAGAGATTGCCCAAACCTTTTATTTTTTTAAAAAAAAAGTTTTTTCCAGAAAATGTCAACATTTAAACACTGTGTTTGTTTCAAAATGTTTGAAACAGATGTATTTCTATTAGAAATATATGTATTTATTTCTACAAGCAGTATTAAATGAGTGGTTACCTATATGTTATGCATCAGAAACACAATTTTGCTAAAAATATACACATTTAATAGCATTTTGATTGCTTTGAAAAAATGGAAAAAGGCACATTTTTTCCCCAATATTAGCTTTAAGAGCCTTTTTTTTTCCATGGGGAAAAATGTTATATTAAAAAATGAGGATCAGTTCTAACTTCGCACTAAGCAGCCACAGCACATAAGTTTTGACACCCCCCACTTCGGGGTTTTAAAGTCTCCCTCTCTCTCTGGCTTTTCTATATTTACATTTAGTGCTCTAGAGCTAAGTACATTCCTCTGCCTGCCCTTGTGCTGCAGCCCTGGTGAGACAGGACCGAATTCACAGCCCTTGGCCGGTGGTGTCTCTCCTACATCACAGAACATTTCTGCTCAGCAGCCTGTTTAATTTCAGTGAAGGTGGCTTGTGCCTTTTCTTTGATGGCATCCATGTCCATATTCTGGATGTTCTGCAGCTGCCCCAGGATAGAGTCCTTGTCCTCCTCCTCCACCTGATCTTCTGCCACCATCTTCTGAAGGTCTTCTGGCAAATCCACGTCATCTCCAGCCATCTGTATTTGATTCTCATCCAGTTCACTCTGATACAAAAAGCAGAAAATAAAAACAGCACATGAAAGTATTTCTGCTACTGCAGGATCTACCTATGAGTCTCTTTTTTTTTGTTTGCTTATTTTAGAGAGAACCAAAACATATGCACAGTTTTCAGTCAGAGTTTTTAGATGCAACTTACGAGTTCAAGGGCTCCATCAGCCCCCCACCAGTGCTAAGATTTTTCAGACCATGTCAACTACATCTCTGTGGAGGGTTTCAGCAGTGTCAAAACTGAAGCCTTCCATGTCACTTACTATTTCCAAAGTCATTGCTGTGTGTTAGCTGTGGTAACATGCCAGTACCACGGGAAATCCACTACAACTTTTTGGGTACCACTCCTCTGTTGACTTGTGGGGAGTATGTTTATGTATTAGCACTAAACTGAAGCCTTCCTGAAGAAAGGTGCATTAAACCTAGGAAAGAATTACTGGGAAAAAGGTCCTTATCTTCTCCAAACCCCACCTAAACCATATCTAGGTCTTTGGTTGGCATCTCTGAGTTGTGGTGGCACATCATGAGAGCAGTGCTGGTGAGTGGGATAACGGGAGGACTTGGACAGCAGCAGAGAGGGTGGAGGTTGGGTGTGAGTCTGAGAAAGGGAAGGAGACAGGAGAAAGAACTGGTTAAGGACCTGAAGGGCTGAGATGCAGTAAGCACTGCATACACTTGAGTCCTGTTCGCTGAAATGCTCCATCAGTGGGACTACCTCAGTTTTTCCAACAAAGGCGATTTTGTTTGCATTTTCTGGTGGATTCTCATAGATCCAGAGCTCAGAGGAACAGGATATTTTGACACAGTTCACACATCAAAGATAAGCATTAATGCCTCATTACTCCTCCAGAATGAAGGATGACAGCAGCAAAGGCCTGGTAGGAATAAGCAGCAACGCTGTCAGCGGGAGGCGTTTTGGAGAGTGAGGGGGGCCTGGGGTTTGCATGAATGAATGAATGCAGGAATGAATGGGAGGAGGTCCACTAGCAATGCCTATGGTTCCAGGCCTTCGCAGGGATGGACAGACTGGGATGTGTGGCTGCAAAGCTGCTGGTTACCCTCACGTGCACTTGCACAGTTTGCAGTAATAGCGTCCAAGTACACAGCGAGCCTGTGGCTCCCAGCACTCGCTTCTGGAAGTCAGGGTGGGAAATTCATCCTGTGGGTGTCCTTCAGCCAGACCATGTCCCAGAGCGTGAGCAGGACCTGCAGGTGCTCACTGTCCCACCACGCACACCCCTGAGTGCTGGTACCTGCCCAAGGTCAAACATGGCTCTGACAGCGACAGAGTCACTGCCTGGCCTCAGAATACACCCAGCTTTGTCTCAGAGAGCACACACAAAATAGTCAGAGCTTGGGGACAGGACAGACAGGGCCGTGGGCTCTCACAAACCCGTGCAGAAAGCCCCTGGGCACCCTGCACTGCACATCTCTCCTGATGGCTTCAATCTCCATAGTCCCCAGGTCTCTGAAAGTGTTCAGCCACCCCTTTAGGATCTCTGAGAACATAGAAGCAACCTCTATTCAAGTAAATTAAATGTGCCTGGCACTGGTCTCTTGCCCCAGGGCCAGCTGGCCGAGGGCAGCCCACTGCCATGCTATTGAAGTCTCTTGCCCTGCCAACAGGGTGGTCCTGTCCTGCTGCCGGTGGGAATGCCTGTCCCACCTCCAACACCAGCCCCGGGAACTGCCTGGGAGGGAACCCAGGCCAAAACTGAGTCAGACACTGCTCTGACGGCTCAGAGTCCTGCTGCCTGGCCATGGTCTGTGGCCCTCATCACGCATGCATCACTGAGGCAGCCAGACTCAAACCCATTTTGTTAAGGTGCAACACAACACAGAGTTCTTTATCCGTAGGTGATACCCAGGTGTAAGCAGGAAACAGACAGCCTAGATGTGGGTTCATATGGTCTGACTGCAAACAAGTGATGAAAGCTCCTGGACTAATCCACAGGGGAGCCAAACTGCTTTCCAGCATCACTGTCTGGCCTCCTGCTTCCCTTGTGCCTAACTGACCCCATCAGAGAATCTCACCGTGCCTGTGCATAGGGACCCCCAGGCAGGTCAATCCTGGGGTCCATCACCCATAATGTACCAGTTACACTCAAAAATCAGAGTTCATCTCACCTCAACCTGCAAGTGTGGCTTTGGCAGGTTGAGGCTTTGGCTGGCCTATGCCACCTGAGGGCTGCAGGTACCCACGAGTAGCTCCAGGCTGGGAACACCAGCCTCGTCCCCCACAAACACCCCCTTGTGCCATCCCCAAGCAGGGAGCATGGGGAAAGTGTGGGGAGGCTGCTTGGCCCCCCGGGTACTGCCATGTCACTGCCCAGACAGGCTCCAAGGAGAGCCCCGTTGTCCCTGAGGCACAGAAACCCCACGCCAGGCCCGGTCCTGCCCACAGCTACGCCACAGCCCTGCCTGTGCCCGGCAGGTCCTCCAGGCTGGCCTGTGCTTTGCTCCCCTGAGGACTACGGTGTCACTGGACCCCATTACCGTCCCCCTCCAGAGCTTGCAGGACCATGCCTGTGGGCGAGGACGATGCTGGTGTCCCCCTTCGCCAGGACCTTCTTAGGGACCAGTCCTGATCCCGCTGCCTCCTGACAGCCACACTGTGACTCCATTTTTCCACAGGGGATTCACAGCCGTTTCACCATGGTCCGTTAAGAAAAAACATTTAGATCAGCAAAAGGATTCTTCCAGCTTAGCAAATCCTTGTCTTCCGACACTTATGGAGAGGCTGTACACACTGAAGAGCTTCTCCTGAGACACGTTTCTCTTCCTGCCTGGTCAATACCCATCCCCGTGTAAGGGCTGCATACAAATAAAAAAATCCCTCAATTCTGGAACAGCGCTATTCATTAAATCAAGTCTTTACAATATTCCCATCACAGCACAATAGAGCAAGAGCTGTTTGAGATGACATGACTATATGTCCCTTTCATGGTGAGAAGCTTTCCTTTTCAATGAATGCCTTTAGCAGCACTTGTTATTGAAAAGGCACCTGATTGCATCTGAATACTCCTTCCCCCTAGATATCAGCCAAGGAAGCACACCCTGCTTTGGGTAACCGAGACTCTCCCTGAGCGGTGCCACAGAAAAAGAGACCCACCTGCTTGGAGCAGATGACACAGCTCCTGCCAGAGGTGCCGGAAATTCATGTATAGTGCTGCAGCATGCCCCAGCACTCAGAGAGAAGAAGGGCAACACCCGGAGAGAGCAGTGGCATTTGAGGTGACAGCGGTGGGTGCATGTGATGTGGTAGGGCCCATGGGCAGAGGTCGCTGCACTGCGGACAAGGTCTTGGGACAGGGTGGATGGGCCTGTGGTGAGATGTTCCTCTCCAGCATCACAGGCACCATCACCTCAAGCTCTTGCGTTTAGACCTTCCGGAAATTGATTACTGGATCCCAAATCAGGAAAAAGGCAGTAAGTGAATAGAAGAGCTTGGTGGGGGGGATTTTTTATTAAACTTTTTATTTAAATAGTTATATAATTTTTTAAAAGTGTATTGCATGGAGGTGATGCATTGAATATTCCAAAGATGAAAAAGTTGTCCCTAGATCAAATGTCTCATGGCTAAAAACATCTTTCTGATGACAAACCCAAGTTGACAATTCTGTTAATAGGATTAGGTTCATTAGGGAACCGCTTTCTCCTATAAATCTGGCCCTGATAGCACAAAGCTTTAGATTTTCCACTGAAAAGGGGGCCCTGCTTACTCCTGAATTTCATGCTTTCCTTGATGATGTGTGCTGATGATTGATACTGGTAATATTCAGGGTTTCTATCCCATACTAGACTACCTGAAGTGCCTTTCATTTTTCTAAATTATTAATGCATCACCACAGGTTTGAGAGCATTTTACTACCATAATGTTTTATCAGAGTTCATTATTTTTTTTCAGGGACATACAATCATTGCGTTTTCTTCCTGATATACCATATATTTTGATAAGAGCTGATGAAAAGAAAGGAGACTTTCACCCAAGAAATGCTAGAAAGGTAGACACAAGTGCAGAAAAGCACATTCTGCAAAAATCACTTGCAATCACTGCAAATCAGCAAAGCCTCCCTTGGAGACAAGCCCAAAAGAGCATGTAGCACATACCAAAGTCAACATGTCGCTGGTGATGGGGCAGGTCACGCTCTGGGTGCCCCCTTTTGGGGGCTGGGGAGACCCAAACACCGTCTCAGAACTGGAAAAAGTTCAACATCACAGAGAGATGCCCAGCTCCACTGGCTGTTAGTTGAGAGCCAGGCACATGAGTGTCCCCAAGCTTCTGAAACTAGCCCTCCTGGGGATCCGAAGGTGGGGTCTGGCAGAGTGTGGTGAGGCCGTGAGGAAATGCTGTTCAGGAGCCGGCTCAGCACACGCCTCCAAAAAGAAAACAAAGCCTAATGATATTTTACTACTCAACTGCTATTTAAAATGCTGGTATTTAGAAGTTTAGGCTTACAATCCAATCAAAATCTTGTACTTAATATTATTTTTTTTTGCATAATTAATATTTCTGTGATTAAACATGCCCTCAGGATATGCCTTCCTCTTTCTTGTCACTGTGCTGAGCACCCATGGCCCAGAACCAATGGTATTGCAACCGATGGAGGCAGAGGAACAGTGGACAACCTGCCCTTACTCCTTCCCATGCCACTGGGAAGGCATGGCAGAGCTGGAGGAGGTTAACACCTCTGATCCATCCCCAGGAGCTGGAGGCACTGCAGGCTCTGCCCTGTTTGCAGGAGAAACATGGATCTGGTCACCCTTGGAAGCACTGTCCCACACAGCACTGGCATGGGTGATTCTACCTAGGGACCTGCAGCGATCAGAGAACACCTCTGGGGGGGTGAAAGAGAGATCAAAGTCCAAGTCCAAGGACGTGATCTTGATAACCATCTGCGAAAGACTCACAGGCTAATAATACTTCCATTTAATGGGGTAATTTGAATGAGAAGCTCTAGGTGTAGCCATAGCACCTTCATTTTTGAAAATGACAAACTGTCAAATAACTTTAAATGTCAGACGTCCTCACGAGGTTTGATGCTCTGAAACGAGTTGTTACAGGGAACTGCATTCCCTTCAATTGTCTCTGTTCAGTGCTGGTGCATTGGAAGGGCAAGTAGAGGTAGATTAACTGAGGTTTCTCCACAGCACTTTTTCTCCTGCTCCCTCCTCCAGTACCTCTCTCAAAACATTCTGCCATGCTTTTTTGAGACAGTACTCCTCTTCCTTGGGAAGTCAGTTAGCAAGGCCCATGTCTTTAAAGTTAGAGAAAAATCCATTTTTCACACCAGTTTATGAACCTGCCGAAATGATTCAATACAAAGGGTATAATTTTATCTCAGTCACAAGGTTGATTCACTTTTCATCCAAATTGTAGTTTGCCTACTACAAACTAAAGCTAACGATTAAGGGGCTAAAGCAAACGATTAAGAGTGCTGCAATTTTATAAACATGCACTAGAGGGCCTTGGGCAGCACACAGTTAGAAACATCAAGAATATTTTAATTACACTGATAAAATGGTCAGACTTCTGGCTGCCTGAGCTCACTCTCACAGGAACATAAAGGCTCCTAATTTCCTTGCAGCCCTTTGGAGCCCAGCACCTGAACACCTTTGCAGTTGTGTGTCACAGAGCACACAGAGCTTTAGTTAAACACATGTTCGACCTGTCTAGAAATCGGGTGACATGAAAAAGGCCACCAAAACACCAAGAAGCCCATGTCTTCATGCACCTGAGGAGCCAGCAGCCCCCAGCTCTGCTGACTGAGGAGGCGCAACAAGAAAGACACAGGTTGGATGGTGGTGACGCCATCTGCAGAGGGAAAGGTGACCAGGGAACTCCAGGGAACAGCTGTTAACTTCAGGTGGCATTTGCTGAAATGATACACTGAAGTCATATTTGACATAACTACTTTAAGGATATCTTAATGAAGCTGGAAAAATAAATCTCTTTAAAAATCTTTTACAAGCAATGAAAGAGTGACCAGGTTAAGAGCAGTTTAACAGCACATGAACCACCCTTCTAAGATTAGTTATTCCTGGGACAACTCACGTGACCTTTTTAACAATCTACAAATAAGGAGTCTACGCAAACCAGAAACTTCAAAGGCTTTCCAGAAATAAGCTTTTTTCATTGCCTATGGGGACTCCAGTTCAGGGATGGAGGGAACCCAGGTTTGAGCAGGGGGAAGGCTCTCCTTGGTATCACAGACAATGGGAACACGGTCAACTTCTCTGTGTTGGGGTGGAAGGAAGCAGCTCCTAAACTTTCCCCCTTTCCCTGTAAATCTACCAAGTCAAAAGCAGTGACAGGAGAACCTGTGTCATGGTGCAAAGAGTTCAGAGTATCACAGCGTATTGGGCCAAAGCAAAGAAACATCAGCGATCAGGATCAGCAGTCAGTACACATAGCAGAATAATTCAGTAAGTCCAAGAAACGAAGATCTTGATTTCTTCTTGGAAGACATTCTCCCATATTACACAGACTCTGGGAACTATGCATAACTCTGCTTAAGACAGCATTGAAACAATGCCCCAGCCTGCAGTTTCTTGCTCTCCAGAAGACTGTAGTGCCTTCTGGTGCACTCACTTCATGGGGGCTCTGCAGGGCCAGGTGAACCAGGCTGCCAACATTCCCCCCTGTTCACTCTCCTGTCAGTAAGACTGAGATCACCCTCTGATCTCCCACATTCCTCCCCAGCAGCCTCCTGCACATCTTCCCTACGTTCATCCAGCAGCCAGTGATCAGGGACTCTGTCCAGAAATCCAGGCCCCCCATGGCCACACTAAGTTCAGATTCAGGCTCAGGTTTGTGAGCACAGGGTCAAAGATGGGGCTGTTCTGCTACTTCCAGCTACAGCGCTGGAAGAGCCTGGGTCTTCCTGGTTCGGGAAAAATACTATCAACCTAAATGCTAACTATGCTTTCTGTCATGGTCCAGAAGCTACTGCCTGCTTTTAATAAACCTCCATATTTCTCTGTTGGTTGAAGCTTCTGCTGCCTGTATTTTTGGTTTTCCTGGGAATATTTGACAAACAGACAGGAGCACTGAAGAAAAAAGAATTAAGAGTGACTCAATGCTGGCTCACCTGTTTCAGATCTGGAAGCACAGAGAGGGATTACAAGAATATTTCCATTAGATTCGCCTACTGAGCAGAGGAAAAAGGGCCCAAAGCAGCAATCACCAGGGAAAACCATGGCTCCGGCCTCCTCCATTTCTGTACTGAGCTGCCGAGGTGATCCCCCTAAGGAAGGCGATTTGCTCTGTTCAGAACTCTGCACTGGCAGCCAGATTGGTTTAACATTGGCCCCTCAATGAGACAAGATCATGAACTGCAGGCTTACCTTAGGAAGTCTGTACTTTTCTCTCAGGTGAACCCTTAGACAGGCTCGCTCCGCTTTTTTCTGTGCAAATGCTGCATCTCTTTCCATCCTGGAAAATCAGAAAAGATTTCTTCAAGATACTAATAAAATACATTTTTTGACAGTTGCTTAGCTGCAAAAAGCTACTGTCAGGAGTTATTCCCCAAAACTGTGTGAGTTGTCCAAAGGCACAGAAGGAGCGCTACCAAAAAAGGGATAGTTTATTGAGGATTTTTAATTTGTGTATCCATGCAGGGACTTCCTATACCCCAAGCTGCACCCCAATTGTCAGAGCAGTTCCCTCAAGTCCTGTGCAGAATGAAGAACAAGCAAATACTAGTTGTCTGGGGTTTGTACACAAACCAGCTGTTATTGCTCACTAGAGCAATGAACAATTCCAGGTAGCAGAACAAAAAAAGTTACACTTATTTTTTGCTTATTCCACTGGGACACTTTGAGAGGCAGCTGTGCCTTTTCCACAAAGGTGACACTCCCACAGTATCAAACACACTCGGTGGCAGAATGATCTTTCTGGGTTGAACCAAAAGTTTTCTTGCCCTGGAGTCCCATTGCCAACAGCAGACAGTAGGGGACACTCAGAAAAGGAACTTAGGAAGAGGATAAACATCCTTATTGAAACTTCCCAGCTTCCAAGAACCAGGGGTAGAGGGCACTGGTGCTGGAAATTGGCTCTACATCATTATCTTCAATAGCCCTGGACAGCCTTTGCCACCTATGAATTTTCCAGGTCATTTCTATGCCCATGTGTTTTTTCAGAACATCCTACGTCAATGAATTCCATGGCTTCCCCATATAGAAAATGACCTCTTGTATCTGATTTTGTAAAATGCTTTCATTAGATTTAGGAACTCTTCAGTACAAATTTTAGTAAGATTGCTTGCATATTTATTTGCAAAATGTTTCTCAAAGATTTTTGGTAATGTTTGGTAACGTTCACACTCCCCCCTTTCTCTTTGAAAGAAACATTGTCACAGCAAAAATGGATTTATTCCAAAATAGGTATTTTGTCACATAAAAACTACTTGCAAGATAAAACGTTATTTTTCCTCTGCTTCAACAAATGATTTTTGGGTTTTTTTTTTTTAAAAAACAACCAAACAAAAAACAAAACCAAAAGAGAGCCATCTTAATTGGATGGCTCTCTAATTGGAAAGCCCTCTTAAACTTTTTTCAGCTAGTCATTGATAGGAAGATTAGAAAGAGACTTTTTTTGGGCCTTTCTGGTATATATTTTGCCACCCTGTCTCAACCTCTCCCTCCTGTTGCCCACTCCTCCACGGGAGCCGCTGGCAGCCACAGCTGGCACTGGGGTCTGTCACTACATGTCCCTTTGGGTGTCCCAGGGGGCTGAGGGGCATTTTCTGCTCAGGGGGGTGCAGCTGAAATGGCTGAAAGCTGGAAAACGGGTGAGAGATGGCTGAAAAATCTGGAGAATCCTGAAAGAGATGCCCTGACAGCAAGAAAGGTTCAGACACATTCACACAACCGGCCTCTGTAGAAAAGCTTCAAGTGTTCCTATTTAAGTTCCAAACTCTACTTCCAGAAGCACTCCTGCACCCATTCCTCAGTACAGCTCAGCCTGCAACAGACACGTGCCATGCTTGGCAATGTTACAGAAATAATCCTTTTCCCAAGTATTTCCCCTGTCCCAGGAATCCTGTTTTGCTTCTCTGACTCAGTAAAGCACCTTCCTGCCGGCTGGTGGTTATTTCTGCTTTACATATCCCTTGACAAAACGCAAAGTAGAACACCCTGCTCCAAGCCAGGCGATACCTATTCAAGGTTTTACCATAGAAATGGCTGCTCCTAAAAACAGATCTGGATACCTCAAATTCCGTCAGTCATTAACCTTTCACCTATAATCATCTTATACCAAGGATTTGCACAACCATTATGTAATTGACCATTAGAGGAACAGATGCATTTGAGATTTAAAAGTCAATTGTTTTATTTATAATTATGCATGATTTGAACTCCTACATGTTAAGACCTTTATTTTACTTCTGTTCTGATATTCAAACACAGCAAGTGTTTGAAGATTATAATTACAGACAAAATTAAATTTAGATTTGATCAGCTGAAAAGTTCTACTTTATTTAGCAGGTTTCTAGAAAAAAAACCCACCTGAAATGCAACTACAAAACCATAACAATTTTAAACCTTTTGTCTAGGATAAATATAATCCATTTAATATAGCAATCATTTCTTTTTCATGCCTGACATAATAAGTGTGGATGAAGAAAGATTCTGCATTGGAAGCAGACTCCACATGGAGTTCTCTGGGAACAAATCATGCACATTTCAGAATTAACTCCTGCACTACAAACAGCTCTCTACCTATGGAAAAAATGGATAAAGTAACACCTGCCAGGAGTGAACCCCGTCTATCAGGATGTGGGGGCAGCAGGAAAGCGCAGGATGGGGCAGGGGAAAGGGGAAACCTAATATTTTATCATTTCCAGTTGGTGAACTTATATTTTGGAAAGTCGCTTTAGCAAAGATTCATCTGCTTTAAGAAAAACATCCAAACAAACAGGGAAGAGAGCTAAATGTTTGGCTTTTCCCTGGGTTACTTAAAGGTACCGAGACTCAGCCCCATGCTGGTAAGAAGGGAATGGGTACTCACTTCTCCTCAACCATCTGCTTTTGATACTCCTCATACTCCTCCCTGGTCATCCCTGCGGCTGCCGCCGGATCAGAAGGGGTGCTTTCTTCTTTGCTTTCTTCCCCTCCACCTCCAAGGCCCAAATTCTTTACCTGGTTGCTCAACATACTTTTCATTAGGAAGGTCATCTTCGCAAGGAAAAAAAAGGAGCTCTAAGAAAACAACTACGAGAAGAGGAAACCAGACCAAAGCTGTTTTCAAAACCAACAATTGTAAGCAAGAGAGTTTCTACAGCCCCATCAGCCCTTCAAGGGCACAGTGCTAGTGAAACGTGAATGCCAGAACCAGTTTGTCAGCCATAATCTGGATTAAAGAGTGAACTCCTTAATATATATAGGCAGATGGTTCAGATTACTCAAAAAAAATCATTAGATGCAGCTACCTACTTTTTATATTAATTCCTTAAGGTAATTGTAGACATACACATAAAAGTCCATTATATTGTGCAATGGCATTTTGACTTCTTCTGTCCTGAAACTCTCACTTTCAGAGAGATTAAAACATTCCCTGGAACACAACGGATCTGAATTAAAAACTTGGTTGACTAGATGGCCATAGTAAAATTGTAAAATTCAGACTACTGAGCAGAAAACTCTTCTGGATTTACTCGGTCAAATGAGATTTTAAAATAAGCAAAAAACCCTCTCCTTTTTATCCATTAGCATTTTACCACCTTGGGCAGAAAGTATATTGAAGGACTTTTTTATGTCCACTTTTCACTGTTGGTTTGTCTCACAGATGAATGGGACATTGCTTCTGTCAGTACTTTTTCTTTCAAGAAATAATCACAAAAAAAGCAAATTACATCTTCTTACTTTCCATTTCTTAGGGTTTATTTCAGCTCTTCCCCAGGCTGTGTCCATGTACAATCACCTCTTTTGCTGGTGCTGCATAAAACAACTGGCATTTTTAATCTTAACCATCAATTAAAGATAAAATTAATGGGACTAATTCTATGTGCTGTAACACAGCCCTCATCATCTGTTTGTCCATGGATTATGTAGGTCCTCACCTTTCAAACTTTTATTCCCACCAGGTCTGTCCAGGTGAAGATTCGCAGGATCTGCTGCCTGGATCACAGACTGCTCTGGGAAAGAAAATCATCTGCTGGGGCTCAAAAGTTCATCAGTTTAGGTTTTGAGCATTTATCCTACTACTACTGACTGCACATGCCTTAATGTTCTGCAGTTTTGATTATCTAAATGGTTCTCCCAGCACTCTTGTAATTTCACTGAGATGGGAGGATTCCAGTTTCCCTAATGCCTTAATCTGCATTACAGCCTTTCTAATTAAAGCAGACCTGTTACTATTAAAAAAGGAAACAAAACAAACACCAAAACCCAAACAAAAAACAACCACAGGATTTCCTGTAATCCTGAACTATTAGTGATAAAACAAGAAACTTTAAATTTCTTTTTGAAATAGAGTATCACACAGAAGCACGAATTCCAAATCAGAGGAAAACTACTTTGCTATACTACAAATACCTAGGAAGCATTTTTCTTAAGTCAAAATTGATTTTTATAATCACTGTGCATTTCAGAACTATGCATAAATTGCAAGAATTTGTGGGAAGAGTCAATTTTTTTACATCTGACCAACTCTGACTCTGATTCCCAAAACTCTCCTGTACTTGCCCCAATGGCCAACAGAGCTGAGATCACAGACCTCAGAGAGATGATCCCAATTTAAGCAGAGAATGCTAAATTTGAGCATGCGTTAGTCTGAAGCTGAATGCACAAAATTAAATAAAATTTGTTATCTGTCAAAATTTAAAAAGCAAAAATGCAGTATTAAGTTTCTACATAAGGGATTTATATACCTTAACAGACACATACATATATATATGTGTTCATAATAATGACTAAATCCTCAGACTGATGAGGAACCACTTGCTTACAGGGTACCTGAAACATCAAGCTTTAAGCACCTACCTTGCGTGTGGACAAGGACCAGGACCTCCAGAGCAATTTCCATTCCCGAGAGGTGCTTTAACTATTGTCTATGTCAAAGTTAAAAACCCCTTACTGCTTTTTGTTGATTGCAGGGATCACAGGCTTAATGAAAACATACAGACAGCTACTAATTAAATACTCATGTTGCCACTTCCTTTGATGTAAATCAACATCCTTTCTCTCTCGATTAAGTGAAATCAAAATTAAGGCTCAGTTTCTGTTCTGTCTGATGGAACTGGGCGATATCAAAATGCCTGTTTCACATCCAAAGAACGCAGGTACCTGCACAGCCCAGGGCAGAATCCAGGGTCTCAAAACGTGCAAATCACAAAGAGCAAAGTCTAAGAGGCCAGCACAAAAATGCTACAGGCAGGCAGGTCCCCAAGCTCTCGCCTTTTCCAGGGACTGTACCCAAAGCAGCCCCAGCGACAATTCTGACCACGTAACTCAGAAGTATCTCAGTGTTCTTTGAGAGTCCCAAGACTTTCCCCACTTTTATCCACCTTGGAGAGGATGTCATCTTTTGTACAAGTCAGAACATTAGGTGACTTGCACAGAAAAAGAGATAAAAGTATTTTGGGGCTTTCTCCACTGATTAGAGAAATTGCTCCTGGCTGGGGGAATATGATGGTCAATGAGAGAATTCTTCTTACTCTTCCTGTGGGAGGTCACCACAGACACACAGAATTTACCAGATAGAACAGAAAAAACCCCAAACAAAACCAAACCAAAAAACCCAAGGAAGGAGAGACAGACTAACTTGTTTTGGGTGGGCACATTGTATTCCAACGGGAGCAAGCATCCAGGCAACAGCAGCTCTGGGAATCTGGAGGAAGAACTTTAGAGATAAAAGCAATCTTCTGCTCAGTAAAAGGAGGTACTCTGTACCTTCAAATCAGACACAAACAACTCAATTTCCATTGGGAGCCTTGGAAGCTGACCCACTGCTTTAGGTTTGACCCCAAGTGCCTGACACTCAAGCCAGCGCTCCAGCATCAGGCAGGACCGAACCCAGACCTCGAAGTGCCCAAACTCTCTGAAAACCAGAGGGTAAAGAATGCTTCAAATACACTTACTTGGATTTCATGGACATGCACCAAATTAAAAGGAAAAAGCTTACTAAAAATATGCATCTTTATTCAAATAAGGTTATCTCTGAACTCCAAGTGTCAATTTACATTAGTCAGAAACAAATATATGAAAATGTCATCTGTTTGAATTAAAAAAAACAGTAGACAGTCTCCGGTGTTACAGTAATCAATGCATTCATAAATGTCAAATTCTCTTCAAACAGAAAGTTCAGCAATTTATAAACCCCATTGTGATTTTCACTTTTGGAAGATTCAGGAATGACCATGTATTTCATATATGCTGACCAGCACAGTGAGATTCTCTTCTCACTGCCAAATATCTGCTATTTATCACCCACACTTCAAATAGAACTATTAGATCCCTATTATCAAATTGGATTCCAAGAAGCCTTCTCCTCCTAGATGGCAATTTCACTTGATAAGAATCAAAGTGTTGAAAGAAACTTCTAGTAGCCAGCCATGACGGAAGGCTAGACTGAATGACAACTATTGTTCAAGTCCAAATTTGTCACTCACTTAAAGAACACACAGGGCAGAATTTGAGCTGGGCAGTTGGGAGCTCTCCCTTGATCCACAAAGTGAGGAGGCAACTATGGAAGTTCCAGGGAGAGATGACTGTGAAATGAAGCAAAGTTAACACTTTTTGGATGGGAGGCTCTAGACCTTCCACTCCCTGATACACCAGTTACACCAGTTTCCTGGCTGCGAGTGGGAGAGGTCAGGTCTATCATCAGCACCAACACAAGCTAAGCCTCACACTACAGACAGAGGTGTGGTCAAAGTTCTCCCCTAGACACCATCCCCAGCCTCTTCTTTCTAACTAAAGACACCAGTGTGGGCTGCTCCAGGTTTAAAGCAAAGCTAGGGTTGAATAAACTCACAGTAACAAAAAATACAGGCTTCTTCCAACTGCTCCAACTCAAGCTGTTCTCCACAATGCCGGGTATTTGCCCCTATGCATCAAAGTACAACTTTCTAGGCGAAGGCTCTTGGGGGGCCCCTGCAGTAGAGGAAGCTCTGTCAGGTGTTGCACCAACACAGCAAGGCTTCAGTTGGAAGGAACAACACCGCACATTTTAGAACAATTTAAGAAAATACACTAAGTTTAGTTAGAAGAGTCAGGGTTGTAACAGCTTAGACTAAAGGCACCTGTAAATATTTGCTGGTGTTGAAAGAACTGAATGAATAAATTCCTCTGGGTTATGCTGGCTCATCTGAATTTTTTTTTTAATTGATTTACCCTATTTATCCAGCAAGAACAGCTTGAGGCAGGAGTTTCTCCAATCAGTATAGTAAAATCTGAAATTTAGAAATGAATCTATAAAGCTATACTGCTTGCAGTATGCAGGTGTGTAGGTAGTACTGTTTTAGCAGTACAGCACAGAAACCCACTTTTTGGACACTATATTTGAAGTAACAAAATATATTGCATAGATTTATCATTTCTCCAGACTGACAGGCAGAACACTGAAGTGTTTCGCTCTTCATTACAGCGAATTTGGCAGTTGACTGTAGGAATGCAGTATTTGTATGTTTGATTTCAAATAATTTTTGCAGATTCAGACAAACAGATTAATAATTAAAAGTGAAATATCCTGATACGTTTGTGTATTTTATAGAATTTCTAAAAAAAACCAACCCCCCCATTCTAACTCTACACACAAACAACTCAAGGACAAAGTTACCACAGATACGTAAACAAGGCAAAATTAATTTCACATTTCTAATTTGGGCTATCTGCTTTGTTTCTTTCCTGAAGCAAACATTCACCTGATAAGCAGTATCAAAAACACGTTCTGTCTCATGTTTTTTGATTTTATAGCAGGAACTGACACACAAAACTGGTTCTACAATAGCTGCTGGATTAACAAACATGTCTGAAGCATCAGCTTGTGACAAAATGAGTTAAAACTTAGTATGTGTAGTTTAGACTACTTGCCATGTCAAGATTTAAATCAAAGCATCTGTATTTGACACACAAAAGACACAAGACAGCTTTATAAAAGTAAAGACATATTCATACACTAAACACATGCTTAATAAAAATCAGATTGGAAAAGGTATAAAGCAACGATACCTTTGCTGAGAAAGTTCCACAAATCTCCAAACAAAATTACAGACAGACTTGAAACTACAAAAAAAATCAGTCCAACAATCTACTCAAAGAAACTACTTTATCGTGTTTTCTCTCGTTGCCCAAAACCAAAATGCAAAGTAAGGAGATGAGCTTTTATTTCCTGTATAGTTTGTTTTCTATCTCAGGTATCAACAGCCAGACTGTTAAAGGCCTGTCTTTGTGTCCACATATTAAAAAGCAGTATTTCATGAACAATTAGAATTAACTAAATAATTCTTAAACTGTTAAATCAAAGTGGTAAAGAAATGAAATGTTTATAACAAATTTTTACCCACCCACCCCCAAAAAAATAAAATAAGAGAAGAACAGTTGTCTGGAGGGTGTTTTGTTTGTTTGTTTGCTTTTTTTTTTTTTTAACTGGTACGTCAGGACACGTAATGGCAAGTTTCCTGCACAAAGTTTCCTATTATCCTCACTATGAACAGCAACCAAACTTGGGTGTATCAATTCCCCCCTCTGGAACCTTAACAAAAGAAGAGGAAAATGGCATTTGCCATCCCAGATTTATGAGATAGTTCGCTGGAAAAACAGAGCTGGAGAGGGTCTGCTCCCATTCAGCATTTCCTCCACTGCTCCTCAGCCTGTTTCTAACTTTAGCATTAACAGTTTAAAGAAAACTCATTTTGTTTAACAAAATTCAATAATTTACAATATTGAAGTATATCAAACACTAAAATCTCCCTCATTTACAGAAATGTATAATTTTCTGTGCATACATACTGCTCTTATGTACACACAAAAGGAACAGGTCATCAAAAGAACTTTTTGGCTGCTGCTTCTTGTTGACTCCTGAAAGAAAAAGCAGAAGAGAATTCATAAAGTACTTACAGTGTAAAACTAGCTATCTGGTCTAAATAAATAAATATTTCACATATTTGGGAATTAAAATATTCCATTCCTTGTCAACAGAGACTTAGGAAAATCTAATATAAGTCATATCACAAAAATAGGATATAATTTTTTTCTGTTTACAAAGACAAAGACATTGGTAGCATCACTATAGTTCCAATTTTGCATGAGACACAAAAGGAAACAAAACATTCTGGACAGAAGCGAGAAGCTGTGAAAGAACATACGAATTGATTTTTAAAATACTTTAACTAAAATTTTCCATAGCTTCTCAGTATCTGATTGGCCTAAAAATCATCATAGAAAAGGAAACACATGCAAGGAAGCAGTGAAAGAATTGACTCAAATTGGGATTTTCTTTTCCCTCTGGCACGGGGCATGTTTATTTTCTCAGTGCCTACAGACACTGTGCATCAGCCACACACACTAGGATTTGAAGGGTATCAAAAAACTGGAGGGGAGCAGCTGCTCCTGTATCTTGGAAGCCACCTTTCCAGCTGATGGTGTCATGAGACACATCAGAAACGTGCTTTGTAGAGATGTTGTTGAGGGGATGGGGACATTTTCTTTACAGAGATGCACATTAAAAGAAAGAGACACAACAGTCAAATTGAAACAGGGCAGGTTCCCACCAGATACACCATGGGCTTGGGGGAAGAGTAAACCAAACTTCATTATTATAAACATTTCCAATGGGGTCTGTAACAGTGGTAAATCTTCCATTCTTGGAGGTTTTTAAGACCTGATCAGTTCAAACACTGAACAACCAGGTCTGAATGCCGTGTTGACCCTGCTCTGAGCAGAAGGTTGAACTAGAGACCTCCCCAGGTCCCTTCCAATCCAAATGATTGCTTGTTTTAAATAAGATGAATGTAATCATACCATTGCAATTGCATTTTCAGTCAAAATAGTTTGCCCTGCTGTCTTTAAAGAAAAACATACTTACCTATACATGATATAACCAATGAATAACACTGTTTGCACGGCTACAAACATGAAGAAGTGCACTGTAGATAAGCAAGATGGAAACGGTGGCAAATCTGGACACTTTGTTTTCTCACCAGATGGCTAAAACCCAAGAAAAACATTATTTGAGAAAAAAAGCAAACAAGACATGCCATTGAAAGAATACTACATGTAACAAACATGTAATGATCCGAAAGTCAGAATACAAGCAGAAAATGGCAGAAGTGACACTACTCTGAGAAAACATAATCTTACTGTCTCCCTTCCCCATTTCACATTTATATTTCTCAGATAAATTGTTGCTAATTTGAGCATTACAGGGGAAAGAATAAATCTTTGGTAAATTTACCCAGAAATCAAGAACCTTCCATAGGATCATAAGCTAATTCAGCTTATTTGCTACCAAGGCTAGACTAAGGTGCTCCTGAATGTGAACACAGTCATCTCTCACACTTGGAGACAGTAAGTGGAGCCTGCCCGAGTTTCCCCTGATTAAAGCTCTCCCTTCTGTGCAGAGGCAGCAGAGAATCTCCTCTCTATAGAGCTGTTAAGTAAGGGGACAAACAAGAAAAAAAGCACCCAGAAAAACTAATTGCTTGACCTTGTTTCCACAGGAAATTAGACTAAAAATCATTGCTCTTTGTGCAAAACTTCTCATCAAGACACAGATCATGCAGTTAGGTCAAGGCAGTGCAGTTTTAGCGAAGCAGCTTAATGAAGGATTAATTGCTCCATAAATTGCATGCTGGCTCATCCTAGCTTTTCACTAACAGCCAAATAAAGAAGCATTACAGTCATGCTTTACACTACCAGCACATAAATTACCATATTTCGTTGTACTAAATGCTCAATGTCCCTCTTTACTACATGAAGGTGCTCTTTGATGTCATTGAAGTGCTGGGTTGTTTCATAGACTCCCGCAGCAGAGCCAGGATGTTGAGCTCCAGTGATCAACCTCAGAGCATCGGACATGGAATTTCTGAAACAAGACAAACAACAAAACATCTTTCAGCACAAAACAGCTTTGCACAAACAACAGTTATTGTGGACACCTTTTAGTCCATTAAAATTAATTTGAAATACACAGTTACCCCAAGAGGCAGAAAACAGGGTTTTTTCTCACTTCCAAGAATAATTCCTTAATCAAAGTATGATTTTTTAAAATATTTAATCCCACAGGCAGTTTCAATTTGTGCAATACACCATCTACCAAAGCCACGCTGAAAACAAGATCTGGCAAATATTCTGTTGTTAGACATCTGCTTTGACCGACTGATGAAGCCTAAAACAAGTGTTTTATCTGAGGCTCTTGCCAAGGCTTTAGGATAAGGAGAGTTTAATGCAATCTTTGAAGAAAACCAGAAGCTGTTTGAAATATAAATAAATAACAGCAGTCATGTAAGAAATAAAAATAAGAAGAGGCTTTAGGGATAAGAAAAGATTTAGATACATTATTGTTTCATGATTATCATTTATACGAAAAACTCATTTCCCATATGCATTGTCATAATACTTAATATTGTCTTCACGTGAATTCATTTTGCTTCTACAACAAATCAAATTAAATCTGTAAAAAGTTGAAGTTCCATAACTAATTTTGTTTGAGATAAACTAGTCAATGAAAGAAAAATACTTAATCTCTAATCAATATGTTTATATAAATTTCCCCTACTGTGATGTTTCTTTTCAGTTGCAAAGAGGATTATTCTACAGCTAAAATATTTATCATGTGAATGTTAATCTCTTCACTGTTAACAGAATAAACAATCAAAATATATGTCTTTGGATTTCTTTTTAATTTACTTAAAACTTTACATCTTGTTCAAATGAAAGCTTACGTCGATGTGTTCAAGGTAAAGTCCTAACTCTTTGTACAGTGGCCAGCAATTTATCACAGAAGAGTTTGTGTTGGAAAAGGTAAAGATCTTGTGGTCCAACCCCCTGGACAGGTTGCCAGGGTCACCTTCCACTGGACCTGGGTGCTCAGAGCCGGCTTCAGCCTGGCCTTGAAGAGTTTCATTTGAAGCTTTCACATTAAAAAAACCCGCCAACCAACCAACACCTGGCTTGAGTACTGCTCATTGAGTAAACTGGCAACAATATGTAATTATATTTACAAGTGTTATGCAAAATTATAGTACTGATTTTTAAATGGTTCTTATTCATTGTGAAAACATCAAGTTAAGCATCAAAACTTAAAATGTTTACAAATAATCTTCATTAAAAAGTTGCCCATCTTTTAGCTTTCCATGAGTTGCTCTTAAAATTCAAAAAACTACAGAAATAAAATAAAATTTATTTAAAAAGCCAGGAGAAAAGGGAAAACTAGTAAGGTAAGCATTCACCTCAATAAGCTCACTTCTAATATTGCAAAATTATCAAAAGGAGTTACCAAAAACCAGCTATTTGCTTATGAACTCATCAAAGCAGCTCTTACCTTCTCATATTCTACCTTTCCAGTCCGGAACTTAAACATACAAAATGAATGCAAAACCCCCTCATCTGCCCTGACTTACATTAGCATATACGTCATCGAGAAATTCTTGCATATTTTTGTATTGCCATTGTATAGGTTAAATTCTTGAATATAATATTTACCTGTATTTTGAATTGGTGTTATAATAACCTATTTTAGAAGTACATTTTCACTGGAAGACTGTTTTTCTTAAATAAATTCTAAGATAATTTAATGTAAATCATCACCATCATGACCACTGCCTACCAAATGCTTGCAGTAATTCTGTCTGTCCACATCCATGCATTGCTCATCTTGCCCCACTATTTTCAGTGTGAGAACACATATGGCTCCTATTGTTCCCCTCCCTTCTAATACCACCACCCCTGTATAATTAACAGAAATCTACACACCCACCTACCCCCAGGCTGACCCTAGGTTTGTTAAAATAACTTCCCTAAGTAGACATGGTCTGTATCAAATTTAATTTACATTTACTTCTGCAGAAACACTACCATGCCAATAGTTTCTATTGTATGAACATGCAAGCTTCTCCTGTAATCAGATGATTAAGAAATCCACAAATCTTGACAAGAAAATTACTTAGACAGTAAGTCCTTTTCCTCCGGGATGACCAGCAACGCAACAGCGGTCTGTTCATTTCTATCCATAAATAAAACATTTCTTTAATCTAAGAAAAATACTAAGATGATGTTACGCAAACTCATACCTAATAAGTAGTCACAAAAAGGGCAGACTGCCAACATTAACAAGAAAAATGTAATTTGCTTACAAGGTATAAAGATTTGTCAAGAATATTACCATAAAGCTTTCGTGGAAGAACAAGTGCAAAAATGGAAGCACTGTAATCTTTGTTCTACAAAAACTGACCTACTTAGATAGATCACAAGAGCTGCCCTTGGACTAATACAGGAAAAAACCTCAACTCCTTATACACTATGACATCAAGTTGTAGGAATTGTTTTTCTCCTTTTTTTAAGCCCAAGGTAAGGATTTATTTAACTACTATAAATGAAGGCTTAAACCAATTTGAAGACATTCCTGCTAAAGACAGCATCTGCAAAGCATTGTACACAGACATCCCTATTGAACATGGGAATTTTCTCAAATCCCTTTCAGCAGTATAGCACCTTCAAGATTATTTTTTTTTACTTCATTTGGTAATGCATTTTGAAAATGTAAACCATACCTCTCAATCAATTTTTAAAACTGCATCTTAAAAAGCATGACTATTTATCCTTTGGGAACTTGCAAGTGTCCCTGCAGATACGGAAGTTTCCTGAGAAAGTTAACTGGTGGAAAGCCCCCTGACAAAAACCCAAACCAAACACACCCTCCTGGAGAGGGTCTTAACATTCCAATAAACAGTTACAGTTACATTCCAATAAACTACCCAAGATTGTCCAACAAGTGACTTCATCCAGGAAAGAGAACAAGTCTGTAACTGTCAAAGTCTCCTTTTTCAACACTCCAAAATCAGAACAACAATTTCAGTGAGCCAGCAGGTTATCAAAATTAGTAGATATTGACCATTTTCAGAGGGATTGAACTTACCTGTTTAAATGGAATCTCATTACAAAAAAAAAAAAAAAAAAAAGGAAAATTAGGGGTCTCAGCCACCCTAGGGACATGAACTACATGAACTTAGTTTATTATAGAAATTAAATGTATGCAGAGAGTCATCACTAAGGAATTAACACAGAGAAATTTCAAGTTTGTCAATATTCTCCTACTGAAATAATAAATAGGATTTAAAAGGTGGAAACAATATAAAATTCAAAATACAGACTTAATATTTAGAATGCATTTACCTTATTTCATTTACTTGTCTAATGACCTCCTCTTGATTTTTCACAACTGTTTCAATCTCTTGCTGGAAAACCTGGCGGGGAAGGGGTGAGCAGACAAAAAGATCAACATATCTTGGAAAAAGCACATGGATCATGCTGCTGAAATTAGGCTGAGCTATCAATCACAGGGGTTGGGGTTGGGTTTTTTTCTAAATTTACCTGTCCTTGTTGATCAGGAACAGCAGCACCTCTTTTAGCAATTTCATCTGTGACTGCAGAGACATACCGTCGCTGCTCATCCAGAATCATGTCCAACTGCCTATTAAGCTGTTTGATTTCAAGATGAATTCGATTCTGCCCCTCAAAGATTTGTCTTAGTTCACGATCACTTACAGTTTCAAAAAGATCATCCGCTGATAAGAAAAAAGGACATGCAGTTCTTACACATATGCATTCCTCCTAAGCTGCATTGTATCATTTTTCCTGTACCCTTAAAGTTTCTACATGGATATACTTTTTTTTCCCATAATTAGATATATTTGCTGTTTGTTTATCACCATTGCCATGGCAAAGGATACCCAGATGGAATCAGAACAACCGAACAGAGGTAACCACTCATTCAAACCCAGATTCCATCCTAGAGTTCCCATTTCAGCACTTGGGTAATGTGCAATGTAAAACGGAAAGAGGATGTTTTTATTATGAGGAGGCAGCTATCTCTGCACAAGCTGGCATTGTATTACCACTGTCCTTCAAAAGACATCTGCAGGTATTAACTAACAGCTACTTTTTGGAAAAAGTAAGCTTTAAAAGGTAAATAGAGAAGTGACTGCACATGTTGAGTGAGCTCCTCCACAGCTTCAACAACATCAGAAAGATTTTGTGGCAAAAAGATTATTATTTCTTATCAGTGGAAGGCTAGACAGTATTTCGAAAATACAGATGAAGTTAATATGGCATAGGACCTTTAGAACAGTGGTAACATCACTGCCAAAAAAACCCCAACCAACCTTAAATTTCAGGTTTAGATGCCCAAAGTATATTCTCATCATTCCCATCACACTTCATTTGTTTTGTTCTCAATTCAGGCATGACAAAAGGGACTTTATATTTCAGAAAACACTTTACAAACAAAAGATCAAAGATTCTTAATAAAGTAAATAACATCAGTAAGAACTTCTTAGGATCAGAGGCCCTAGTTCTCAATATCCCAGAAAGCAATCATTTCCCTTGACAACTGAAAAATCGCTCAAATAACTTGCCTGGCTGTCCTTGCACATCGGGATGTTCCTTCTGAAATTCTTCTTTCTTTTTATCCAGTTCTTGTTGAAAGTGTTCAAACTCTTCTTGATACTTCTCTTTATCTTTTTGAGGAATTTCTGCATCTGTAGTTGGCTTTAAAACATTATCAAAGAGGGAAAGGAGGGAGGGAGATATATTTTTTATGTTCTCCACCACTCCTACCACTCCTGTATAACTTACTCTCTAGCAACGCTGTTCACATTTCAGATTTGAAGACACAACACAATTAATGGAACACATTAATACATTAAGCAGAAGTGAGAAAACAGACATCACTATGGAGACCCTTAGCTTTTTCTGTATACATGCACACTTTCTGCAATTAAAATAAGTCAGGTTTTACAAGGATAGATGCTGTTTAACAGTACAGAAGTGTTCTAGAGGTATGGAAAGTTGAAAGCAAGAATAGATTATTTCTCCACTTTTCAAACAAAGTGAACTTTTTGGGTTGTTTTTTCTGCACTTAACATCAGGGTTTTTGTTGATGCAGTTTTGCTTCAAGAATTCTGGTGTTGAAAAAATTAATTAAGATAGTACCAAAATGTTACAGATAATAGGCTCGGTTTTCTAATCCAGATGGCAGCACAGCCACATGCCAAAATCCTGAAATGGGGATACCAAGTGTAACTTCAGAGGAAATGCCATAATCTAGCGCTACATGTAAAACGTATACAATAACATATTTTACTAATCATGCATAAAGATGCTTACTACTTCCTTCCCAGGCTCGGTCAACTGGAAGGTCAGAAAAGACAGGACATCGTGATCATCTGTGTTCAACAAACAAAACAAAAAACCACCATTACTTCACAAGTCAACCTTGTGCTTGCAAAGGATCTTTAGGCACCAGAATCCTCCCACTAGAACCCTCCCAAAGCCTTGCCAAGAGTTCATGTAGTGGGGAATGAGACAGCACAATGTCTTTGTAATGACAAAGGGAAAGTCCTTCTATTCTAGCAGGAAAAGGCCTAACCATATCAGTAATTTGGGAATGTGAGAGGATTGATTCCATCATTACGGTCAAAAATTGGTATATTGGATCGACGCTAGCAGTAAGACTTCCTCCCTTGCAAACCCTACAAGCCTCCACACCATTTGTCACAATTTTTAACATTTGCTACCTGCAAGTCCCCCAGTTGCTGCAGATATTCCAAAATATCCTTGTGATGGCAACACCATATCTTCCACTTTTGCACAAAATTCATAGTCTTCCTTATCCGGAGTGAAGCCATTGTTAATTAATACCTAAAAGGATAAACACAACTTTTACCACATGAATCTATCTGTTTTGTCAGTTTACTGTAACTGTCACAAATACACTGATACTAAAAACCAGAAAAAGTGTCTTTTCTGAAAGATGAGTTCTCATCACAAGTACTGAGTGAGCCAAGTAGGAAAAACGCTCTCCCAGAGGAGGACTCATGGGAAGTGTGATAGCAGGTGGACCTCTTCCACATGGATTTATTCTATGCTGTTCTAAAACTGATCATGGCCTAATAGTTTCAACCCTAGTTCAAGAAATGGGGATCATTAAAGGCCGGTCTATCAAAAGTATACATGCCAGTGAGGTTCTGGGCAACACAAATTTTTGGTCTGATCTAGAAGGGTCATTGACACTAAGCTTAGAAAGATTCTCTTCCTCCACAGATGTGTTTGCAGAACTGCTAAGGTCAGCAGCAACGTTTGGGTCAGAGGGGTTCCTAGACAAGGCATCAGGGACCAGGGGCATTCAGAAAGAGAGCAGCCTTTAAGTCTGAAATTTAATTTTCATTCAAGAGTAACAGGTAGCTTTTACCATTACAACACAGTACAAGGTCCACCCTCTTTTAGGTGCATTCATGTTTACTTTTAGAGAAACTTTTACTAAAAAATGACAGCTATGTTCTATGGCTAATACCTAGGAAGAGCACTTCTTCAGAAGAGATCAGAAGCCACGAAATACACACTTCGTAGCTGTCACAACCCAGCACCACATTTTTTTCTCCTTATCTAGAAGGAATTGACAATCATCTGAACAGAATTTAAGAAGTCTTATACCCTTGTAAGTGGTTTTCCTTATAAACTTTAAACCAGTGGTTTTCTATCTTCTTTAACCTTCAAAGCGCTACTGTTTCTTGGAGGTGGGAACCCTCAAGTGGCAAATTTAAATCTACTGTCAAAGAAAGAGCTTCAGTTTAAAGTGAAGTTTCAAGAACCTCTTACAATCAGCCACAAACCCTCTGCAGCTCTCAGAAATACCACTCAAGTGAAGGAGCTGCTCAAACGCTTGGAAGCTGAGGAGCAGATGCTGGCTTTGGGACACCACTACAGGCAAGTCAACAGCAACAGAAGGGTGTGAGACAAAGAAGCACGTTAGCATGACTCACTCCTAAATAGCATCAGAAAAATCAACTCAGAAAACTATAGAGGCACTAATGTAGTTAAAAGAACTTGTTCTGCATTTGAACATACCGTACCTTATTCCAGTTTCTGCTACTGAGCTCAAAATTCTCAAGGGTACTGGCATTAACACATAGGGTCTTGGAGTTTTCAAATAGTTGCAAAAATCTCACAGTTAAAAAGCTGAGAAACATAAGTAATTATGCTATTTCAGAGTACTTACAGTTAATGTTTTTTGATAGTACGTTATCTTTACTCGAACAGGATAGGGCTTGTTACGAAAGTCCCTCTGACAGGAAGCCAATGCTTGCGTGGAACCGTCACTATGCAAGAAGACAACTTGCATAAAACTATATCTTATGATTTATCAGCTGAGACAAAAAAGCATCAATGTATCACTAAGCAACATCGTGGTAACTTTTCAATATGCAAATCTTTCAAAAGCTGCCGCACAACTGCACCGAGCTTTTCTGCAGGGCAGGATCAAAAGTACTAGATCTTTACAGAATGCAGTAATGGGGAAATCTGCTTCTAAACAGAACTCCTGCACCTGTCATCTGAGATGGACATCAGCTACAGTCTCGATTGCACCAACTAAACTAGAAACCTCTCTTCTCAGAGAATCCCAAAAGATGTCAATTGTGTTGTTGACAGTAAACGATCAGAAATCAAAATTAAACCAATTAATTTAAGTAACAGGCAATTAGCTTTCAGTTAGTCACTTTTGTCCATTATTAGCTGTGTGGGGATAATACCTATAAGCAACAAAGAGGTAAAAAGCCTGTACCTCCATTTATCCGAGTTCACTCATCCCAAAAGACATATGCCATTTAAATAGTTGCCAATTTCTGTGCTGTTACTGACAAAGCAGTGTTTTAGCAAATATAAAAACTCAGATGTAAAGGAAAGAACAAAGTTTAATACAGAAGAGACCTTCATAATGTTTCTCAAAGTTTCACGCAGCATTTCATCACTCAAAAGCAAACATTCATCATTAACACTAAAAATAAACTTACTTCTGGTGGTCATATAGAAGTTTTCCATTGTTGCCTACAACAATCACTCCAGGATTATTTTTCTAGAAAAAGAAATACCAAACAAATGGAATAGTTTAATTCAAATTGAAACTTAAGGAACATCACAACAGCCCTTCTAAAATAAAGCACGTAAAGTCAGATATACCACAGATGTGTTTATTCTTTCTGGGAATACTTCGGGACTACACTGCGTCGTGCTGCCTGCTTTGCAAGAGACTGCTACATTCTTTGCATATTAGGGGTGAAAAAATTCCACACAAAGTTGTTTCTGGATACAGTACCATAATTTTACAAATACAGGAATATAAAAGCCACAGACAGGAGAAATTCATATATAGTGAAGACCCAGAACTTATAGATTACTTGATACATCCAAGTTTGGCTACCTAATACTGGAAAAACCATGCAAACACACACTATGTTGACATCCTACAGACCTAGTCACAGTCATCAGAAAAGCCCCAGGAGCTATTTGTCAGAAACTAAATAAATATTGTCAGTTATTTAAATTGCAAGAGGATGAGAACAAGCTAAAACGATAATGGCAGAACAGATTTACAGTGCTATTATGGTTGCCTCCATGAGTTCATGAAGTGAACTCCAGTTTTTTACAACAGCGCAAGATTTCAGAGTTAAACTCCCTTCCCCATTCAACATTTAAATTCATCAACTCCTAAAGTGTACTGGCTTGGGCTGGGATAGAGTTAAATTTCTTCATAGTAGATTGTAAGAGGCTATGTTTTGGATTTATGATGAAAACAGTGTTGATAACACAGCAAAGCTTTAGTTACTGTTTACGCAACCTCAAGGCCTTGTCTGTTTCTCACAGTTGCCACCAGTGAGTAATCTGGGGGAGCACAAGAAGTTGTGAGGGGACACAGCTGGGACAGGACCCCAACCCACCAAGGGATGTCCCAGACCATAGGGCAGAACGCTCAGCAATAAAAGCTGGGGAAGAAGGAGGAAGGAGGGACATGCAGAGTTATGGCACTGGTCTTCCCAGGTCATTGTTATGCATGATGGAGCCCTGCTGTCCTGGAGAAGGCTGAACACCTGCCTAACAATGGGAAGCAGTCAATTAATTCCTCCTTTTGCTTTGCTTGACCACATGGCTTCTGCTTTACCTACTAAGCTTGTGGGCTGGGATAAACATGGTTAACTCAGTTTTACCCTCCAGGTTCCCCCATCCCCACCCTGTGTGTTGCTCAGCTGCTTATCGGGGTTAAACAACGTAAAGGAATATACTGCCTTATACTGTCCAACAAGACAGACTGCCTGCTCTTCATGAAAAAAATATGAGACTCAGATTTCAAGAAATAACATCCTTCTCAATTCACAGTGGTGGGGTAGTGTGGGAATGAGAAAGTTAGAGACAGACTGCTGAGCAAGAGCTCGGCAGGTGTTCTTGTACTGATGGGACGGAGGCCTTGAGATCAGTAAAACAATGTCCTTATATGTTGATGTGTGTGTGTTGTGAAACAGATAGCAGTGTACCAAAACAGTACTGTTTTGTTAGCAAGGCGGGATAAACATTTAAATGTAGCCAACTGTATTGCTCGCAACGGTGTATGGACATCCACTTGTAACCTATCTGTGTAAAGAGCACGACGTCTGATCAAAAGACAGAAACTATATATGCTGAAAAAGTGAAACAATAAATGTCTTCGCTTCACCACTTAGCGGAGTCCATGCCTTATGTGCCACAAGGTAGGGTGGACCTTTGTCTTAGTAAAAAGCCAAACTATCCGTTTCTTTTCCTTCATCACATAGACTGTAACCACCAGAGAACAGTACATGTCCATATAGGCATACACCAGTGTTTCTATTTCTTAGCATGGGAGGTTGGTCAGCTGAATTGCTTTGCCTGCTCAGCATCACCAGAAAATTTAATGCCATCTTCTTACTGCTTTTTTTGGTTCAACACCAACATTATTGAATCAGTTCAGAGAAAACTTGCATATATTCTGCATAAACATAAATACATAAATAACAAAGGTATGTCATTATAATTGGCGATAGACAGTCCAATTTCTGCTGCGGATCGTGTCTGGGTGCAAGCAAGTGCAAGAACTTGAAAGACAGTAGAGAATCCAAAGTGGTGAATAACTTCTCAATGTTTTTGCCTCCAAAGGTCATAGGAAAGATGCACTGCAAACTCTTGTGATATTTAGTGTGGTTCTTATAATTCCAGGTGTTCAGAGCTATGAAATTCTGTTTCTTTTCTTAAAAAGCTCTTGTTACTACTTCTACAGAGAAATAAAAATTCACCTCTGGTATAACCTTCCTTAGAAGGAAGAGAAAAAAGGCTTCGCAGTTTTTAAATCAGCATCACAAGCAGGGTCCTTTGAGCTGGCAGCACTTGATGAAGTCTACTTCTGGATGCCAATATACCAGGCTGAGAACCAGTTACAGCACCAAACACCTTCCAGTGAATACACTGGAACAGCAACAAGAAGAATTTCTCCATACTGGGACTGAAGTAACAGGTTGTCATTAAAAAAAGTCTTAGGAACTCCAGCATTTGACATGTCAGACCAATGCAGATATGACAAAGACTTTTGCTTTGATTGGAACGGCCACATCATCACATTCTAAAAAAAAGGGTGTCACGCACAACATGTGTCATGATCAGAATCATGATCAGAGTCCCAGCACTTTCAAAGTTCTAGCAAATAGTATTGTCCACATGCAATTTTTGTTAGATGGCATCTTCAGCCAACTAAACTACACCAGTGCCCATATTCACGTCAGAAGTCAGGGAAAAGGGGAAAAAAAAGGATTAAAAATTCTTACTAACTCAAACAATACTTTAATTCTACATCTTGTCTTTGAAGATCAGAAACATAAACATCGCCTTCAGTCTTTTAACATATATGTTGAAGTTTGCTGTATATCAAAAGCCATCTCTAAGAAAAAAGCTTGTACGCCTACAAAATTGTCTCTAAAACTTCTAAAAGCAGGAAAAGAAAAAAGACAAGAAGGAAAGCAGACCTACTATGTTTTGTTAAAGTTTTACAGGCTCCTTCTGGACCAGAAAACTGGAGATTCAAAACAGCAGCTGTCACCCCCATCTGCTACAGATTTTTTGCTCTCAAACTCTTCAAGGCAGATTTGTTCCAAGAAAAAGAGCATCTCTGCAGAATAGCTTAGAAATTTGTGTTTCCACGCTGTCATATTTTGGTACAACGTGCTTCTTCCAAAGCACACATCTTCAGATATATCAACATTTCAAATTGTGCATAGGCATTCAAAATTTCAGCTTGTACATAGGTACATGGTATTTTCCCTCCACACTTAACACATGAACCAATGTTCAGAGGGGATTCATTGTGTCATGCTTCAACATTCAAGCTTAAAAAAAAATGTGTGAAAAAGTCTAGTAAAAATACTATAAGGGCAACTTGACAGCTTTAATTTATCCCTTTGAAGTGAAGGGGGAGAGAGCAGGAAAATAACATACTATTTTTTTGCACAAAGTTATATGTACAAAACAAGCAGGAAATTAATTTATAATCTTTGCTAAAAGACTTTACTTCCCACTAACCTTTCCATCATTGTCAAAGGAATCAAAGAAAACTCCAACACCATTCCACTTATCAGCTGCCCCGAAAACAGGACCTTCCAAGCCTTGCTCTTCTGTAAACCAGATTGCCTGTCACAGAAAGCAAGCAAGAGTCATAAGTCAAGATTCACTTTTTAAAGCACACCTGTTTTTTTTCAGTGAGATCAAATTCTTAATACCAATCCATCAGCTCCAATGCGGCCTCTTCCTGTAACTCGAAAGGTCACTTCAACTTCCCAATATTCAAATATTGATTTGTTTTTTGTCCACACTGATCCTCTTTGGCTTTTCAGAGATGTTGTTATACGAATCTGATCTGCACTTGGTATGGCATCTAGAACGGAAAGGAACCAACACTGAATATATGAAAAAGGAAGTAATGCAAATACCTAACTAGTCAATTAACAAATCTTAACTCACAGAATTTTCTGGTGTCCTCAACTAGTTACCAGTTTTCAAAATAACTTTTTAATGGAGTACTCAACCACTTGAGAGGTGAAAAAAAACAACAAACCAACCTCCACACATTTACTTTCAACAACTTGATGACTACAGCTTTACCAAAGACTTAATCAACTTCCATTTGGGACCACAACGTACTGGCATTGAACACTGGCATTACTATTAAGATATGTATTAAATTAACAGTGAAAACAAAAAATAAAATTATCAGGTTTAGCTTTCTGCTGTATCCCAATGACTTGTCACAAATCACAGATTTCTGTTACGCTTTTTAAAAACGGATGTTCTGATTTGCAGTTTAATAGCATTAAAGAATAATGGCCATACATTTAGAGAGATTAATTCACTTGTGTTGAATAACATTTATTTTTCTGGCTATCTGCTTAAAAAAACAAACATCAAAAAAAAAACAGGAAAAAAAGCTTATCTATAGAGTTTCCTTCATGTCACCTGTGGCACAATGTCAAATAAGAGTCAAAAACTAAGACTCAAGAACTAATATAAACTAAATTAAAATCTGCCAAAACATAAAAACCCAGCAGAAGTTACTGCAGAGAACCCGTACTAAGGTAGTACCCTTTGTACAGTACCTACCAATACCTTTTACACGGGGGGGCTTATGGAAGGCTAGATGCTTCAAAGCCTTAACCTATACTGCAGATGATGTGTAAAGTACGTCCAATAAAGTCGTATTTGCCAAGGAATAATTTCCATTTCGAGCTTTTACACTAGGAAATTCAACAGGCTTTCCAGCCACGCAGGAGAACCAGCGTTCTGCTGGCCTCAGGCCGGACACGAGGGGGAGGCCGGACTTCTCCTGGCCCAGTGACACATCATCACTCCCGGCAGCGTGTCACGCCGACCGCGGGTCACACCGACCAGGGCCGCTCCCCCCTTCCCCGTCTCCCCGGGGCTGCGGGGACCCGGCGGGGCGGGGGACACGGCCGACGCTCCGGCCTAAGGGCACCCAGCCGGCCCCCGCCCGCCGCGGCTCCGCTTCCCCCGGGCGACTGCAGCCCGCAGCATCCCCCGCCCGCCGCCCCGGCGGTCCCCTAGTCCAGCGGAGGGTGATGGGCCCCGGCCATCTTCGCCCGGCCGCGGCGGCTCCTTCCCGTGCCTTTCCCTCAGGTACCGAGGGCCGCGCTCCCCGCGGGGCCGGGAACACGGCGCAGCCCCGCCGCCCCCCGCGCGGCACTTACTGCCCGTGTGCACCCAGAACGGCACCGTCCCATCCGCCTGCACCAGATGCGGCCCCTTAAAGCTGTACTTGTACTCAAAGCGTCGGTGCGGCGCGGCCGCCGCCGAGCCTTCCGTTGCCGCCGCCTGCCCGAGGGCGAGCGGCGGGCGGGCGATGGCGATTAGGGCACCTGTCAGAAGGACCGCCACCAGGCCGCCCCACTGCGCGCGCGCCGCCATCTTGGGCCGTGCTGCGGGCGCCGGGCACAGCCAACAGGGCGGCGCGCGATTGGCCGTGCGCGGGGGCCCGGACAGGGCGGGGCCGAGGGGGCGGGGCCGAGAGGAGCGGGCCGGGCGGGGCNNGCGATGGCGTCGGTTCCCGCTGTAGCGCGGCGGGGGGGGGGGCACGCTGCTGGCGGTCGGTGGGTGGTGCTTCCCCGGGAGCGGAGGGGCCCTGGAGAGCCCCGAACTCGGCGTCCGGTAGGGAGAGGCCCCGCGTCCGTGCGAGCCGCCGGGGGAGCGGCGCTGCCGAGGCCACTCCTCGTCCCTTCCGGACCATGGGAGGGACCCCCGGGGCGGCCGCCTGCTCCTCTGCCTCGCACCGCGGCCTGTCGCGCGGCTGTGTGCGGTTAACGGTCGGCAGGGCTTCAGGGGTAAATAATCCGTGTTTTTCTCTATTACTTCTTTAGCAAAGACCTCGTTTACACGGGCCGTATCTCTTCCTTTTTAGACTAGTCGGAAGTCCTGCAGGAAAAAGGGTACCGTTTCTCACAAGGGATGAGACCAACCTTCTTCCATGGATATGCACAAAGCAAACCTTTGGTGACACTCGCCCTCTGTGATGCGAGTGGACAGTGGCTCTGGGCGGTTACTAATCCAGATACTGCCCCAGAGAGGCTCAGGTTCGTAAAGGTGAGCAGTAAGGATGTTTGTGTGTGCAGCACCGCAAAGCAGAAGCTGGTGCTGGCTTCATTTCCCTGGAGCTACAGACCACCCAACCAGAGCTGGCCCCGTTAAACCAATTACTGAACTAACAGCAGAACTTCCTTTTTTTATTCCTAAATAGTATCTATTGCTCTGTCTTACAGCCTCATTCCAGAAGAAAATACCAGGAGTGTTTTTTTCCAGTTTCTTTCCACCCTTGTGTTTTGCTCTACCTTTCCATATCCATTTGTTTCTCCCATCCTTTCTTTTCCTCTTACCTAATCTGTGAGCATGAGCAATTTAAGAGTCGGTAAGTAGGTTCAGAGCCTGATAAAGAAGAGGATGATCTTGGAGTCATTCAGAAGAGATTAAGTTCTTTTTTTGAAACAGCATACATCTACTTCAGCATGGATGAAAGTAAAACCTTACATATTTGCTGGGAAAGGTACACTCTCTGAGTTACACAGAGAATTAAGCAAATATGTCGATCAGATGAGACGTGCAAGCAAAATATATCTGAGGTAAATTTTAGGATAACTGATATAAGTATCTTAAGTATACTTCATAGGTTAATATTTGTTAATATAAAGAAGTACTTGAAGTTTTGTATAGTGTCTTCCATCCAGCTATATTTTGAAGTATCCCTAAATTAAGAATGTATTAGTTTTTTAGAGTACATCTGTGGGAGATGTTAAGGGAATTGGGAGTCTGTTCTCGGCAGCTAACTAAACACAGAAAACTCAATCTGTTTCTCAGTTCTACAAAGATCTGGAAAGTAATTTTTCAGGTAAAATTCTAGGACACTGTAGGATAAAATGGTATATGCATCAGAGATCCAAACAGAAGAGCTTGAGGTCCTGTCTACTTCATACGTTTGGCAGTAATCTTGGAACTTAAGCAAATAAATAACCAAACCACATTAGGAACTAGAAAACCAAAAGCACTGTCCTTGAAACAAATCTCTCTCTGACCCATTCATCCCCACACAGAAGCAGGTCTGAAATTCAGCCACTTAGAGGCACTAGCTTAGAAGTGCATCTCTCACATGATGTGAGAGAACAGATGCTGTCCTGTGTAACTTTGTGATGTTACGGTAAAATGTCTCCACTTAGTATGTAAAATAGAACAATATGCAGCTTCTTTTGCCTCTGTCATTCTTGCTGTCAGCCCTCCTGTCACTTGACTGATTGTGCCCCTTTTGTTTTATGAAATACTCCATAGCTGTTTTGTAATTGTCACAGAGCATACAAAACTCCAAGGTTCTTGACAGCAGTCCATAATCGAGGAACAGGGTTTCCCAGATGATCACCATATGGTTATTTCTTAATTACTGTACTGTTGAAAAGGAAAATGCCCATTGGTGTGTGTAATCACTCTCTACTGAATGATTCACAGTTTGGCTACTCATTTCCCTCAGCTGAAGAGGAAGATGAAGTAATGAAACTGTAGGTGCACACCTACAAACTTGCACATGTATAAACAGTTTAAACATACATTGACTAAATGACAGAAAGTCTAGGAATATCCAATTTAAAAATATTTTATTTTAAAAAAACAGTGAATGACAAGTTTTCTTCATCTCTTCCTGTTGTGGCCCTTGCACTTGAACTCTCAGAGTCCCATCCCTCTTGGTGCCTAGGAGGTTTGACCTGTACATGTGAACATATGTGTAGCTGCTCTGGGAGCCCTCCAGCAGTGCCATTGCCTGAGAAGTCTTCATGGAAGCCTGTATTGGTTGCAATGCCTACGGTCCCAGTCGCTGTGGTCTCACTGGATAACTTCTGAGATCTAATTTCTGATAACTGAGATGTCATTAGCAGAGTCTCTGCCAGAGGTGTCTCTTGGCAAAGCTGCTTGTACATGTGTACCTTGCAGTTGGGGAACATTCTGTTAACATGGACCTATTTGTCGTTGTACTGAGTCTGCAAAGGTGTTGCTCTCCCAGTTGTTCTCTAGCATGGACAATACTATGCAGAATTTACTGTGCATGAAGGACTCTTACCAGTGCACCTTATGACCACACTCCAGAACTGTGACCTGTGATGTGGTCATGTCCTCAACTAGCAGTTATATTGTCCCACATTTCCATGTATCTGCAGTTTTCACCTGCAAAAACCTCTTTCGTCAGGTGTACCAGTATTTTATGCTGCTGAATCACAGTCACCACCATCAACTCGGGAACAGGTCTTTAGTTCATTTTTGCTGTGTGTAGTGAAATCAAAGCAACAGTTTTGAGTGCTGCTTGCCATCTCTCTCACGCTTCCAATTTTCAAATTTGATGTGTTTGTTGTAATAGCAAAGGCATCTCCTTACAAACCATAGATGGGGATTCATTTGGAAACAGTTAAAACTTTCTGTGGGCAAGTTACATGGAAGACTGAGGTAACTGAAGGATCCTGCTCTCTGCCTACCTGTATCCCTCAAGCACTCTTGGGTTTTTTTTACTGTTCTTTCTGAACTATTCTGTTCAGTTTTGCCACAGGAAACTGAAAAGTTTTCCCATTGCAACCCAGAGTTGAAACTATTCCTATATATCTTATCATTTACATTTTGTTAGGGTCCTGAAATGGAATAGACTATAAGGCATTATTATATAGCTTTTATTGTTTTTTCTTTTTCCAAGATAGAGACCAAAAGGATATAAAACAAAGAAATAAAACAGTGACAAAGATGAAATAGCTCAAGAGCAGCTGGAGACAAATTCCAAGTGTTTGGAATCTTCAGAATTTATTTTCAAACTGATAAACTTAATTCCCTGTAACATTGTCAATCTAATGGTACCACAAAGTCAGGTTTTTCAGGAGAGGTCTCTCATTCAGACACGTTTGTTCCCCTCTCAGTTTTGCTCTGAGAGAAACCAATCCCAGCTTGATGCACCCTGGCAGCTGGGCATTCTTCTGGAGGGTAGAATATTCTCTCTTCCTCCTTGTCCTCTCTTACCCTTACTTACAGAAGGGAAGAGCAGAGGATACATCACTGGAGAGACAAAGATAACTGTCTTGT
>BJBW01006291.1:12631-70775 GCA_004320125.1 Scolopax mira
TACCTGCTTTTAGATTTTAATTGTGTTTAAAAGAAGAGTGGCTGATATTATTTTGGTCTTCTGAGAGGAAGTGACCGCAAATTTTGTTGCAAATTTTGTTACAACTTTTCCTCTGGGCAAATTAATAATACAAAAATCATTCTGAGTGCAAACTTTGGTCTTGTTAGGCTTCTTCTGGTGACTTCCACTTCCCAAGTGGGTGAAACAGTGTGAGCACAGAGGCTGGTCAGTAAGAAAGAGTTCTCGGTGACTGAGGCATCAACGTGACATTTTCCCCAGAGAACAAGAACTGGTATTTTGCCTTAATCACTAATTACTACTTAACTTTTTGCCTTTATTCTAGTCTTTTTTCTGACAATCATGAGAACTATCAGATTTTGCAACAGCCACAAAAGAGGCTGTGAATAGTCCTTTGCTGCATGACACCAGCAAAGCCTGGGCTGCTGGGCCCTCACAGCAGGCACCTCAGGCACCTTTTGTATTACACCTCAGGAATGTTAATTTTGCCTTTATTTCTCCTCTACTTTTTTGGACCTTAATCTGCTGGTGAACTTGTTTTAACACAGAAAAAAATTACTATCTCTAGCAAGCATGCTAATAAGGAACTGGAGAGAAATTGACTTTATTTTTATGATGGAGTTTGCCAGTCTCACATTTTAATTCTTAAGCAGCACATTTCAGTTGCAAACCACTGTTCTTGAGTGTATCCATCATCACTTAAATGGTAAATGGGCCATTTTAAGTCTTCCATTTGCCAAATGCCTGCAGGGGAAATAATAACTACAATTAAAACAGAATATAGCTATAGCAGGCCCTGTGCATAAGTTTTAAAATGAAATACCATGTCTTGAGTGGAAGAAGTTGAACCCAGCTGCTAGTTCAAGACAATTACTATTGATGATTATTTGTGCTATGGCCTTAAAGAAAATGCAAATTACAGTGTCCATATAAAGACCGAGGCAGATTTCCTTCCTTGTAATTTCACCAAGTGCTTTACTAAGCGATGAGACAGTGGCCAGTGGTGGCAGATTCTCACTCTTGACCCTGTTTCCAACTTACAAGGGAGAAATGCAGCCTGATCTTCATGACCCAAAGATGCATCTTGGGTAGCTGATTTAAAAAAGGGAAAAAGAAAAGTTATTTCTTCACTCAGTGGAGAAGTGAGTTATTCTTACAAAAGAACGGATTATTGGCCCCCGTGTTAGAATATAGCAGAAGTCTATTTTCTTTATTAGAATCATAGAATCATTTAGGTGGGAAAAGACCCTTGGGATCATCGAGTCCAACCAGCAACCCTACTCTACAAAGTTCTCCCCTACACCACATCCCCCAACACCACATCTAAATGGCTTTTAAATACATCAAGGGATGGCGAACTCAACCACCTCCCTGGGCAGCCTGTTCCAATGCCTGACCACCCTTTCTGTAAAAAATTCTTTCCTAATGTTCAGTCTAAACCTACCCTGTTGGAGCTTGAAGCCATTCCCTCATTAAAATGTGAAAACTAAGATACTCCTTGCATACTCTCTTGCAGGAGATGCAAATGGATGCCATAAAAAGAGAAATTCCTGTTTTTCATGATTACACAATCGGTATTTTTATTGGAGTGTCTTCAGGAATGAATTATGGAGAGTCTTCTGTAATGATAGGCGTTTAGAGAACTCTGTGGGTCTCTGTGAAAGCAAGGAACTATATGAAGAATGTGATGTCAGTAATTGTACTGTAAGTAGTTGTTTGCTGAACAATAGCTGAATAAGCCCCAACAGGTAGCACAAAAACATCCAACTTTAAACCAAGTCGAGAGATGTGCATTAGTAGTTTAACCATATTACACATTATATATTTAGATTTTTCTCATTGAAATAAATAATAACGGCAGGTAAGGTCAGCTTAATTGGTAAGAAAAATGGAATTGTTAATGTTCTGTGACATTACATTTCACTGTGGTATTTTTTAATGCCAAGGACGTTTAATAGTTGATGAAAAACTAAAGTTCACAGTAATGATCAGCATTAAGTAATTTTTCTTTCCTTTGAATATGTAGGTTTTTTTCGTGCCTTTTTTTTTTTTTGAATGGTGAAAAAGCTTGTTAGATCACAAAGTGGAAGAGATAAGGAATAATCACATAAAGAAAGATGTAATTTTCTGAAATTACAATCTAATTATTAATAGTTAAGTACAGTTTTTATTCACTAAGTTAAAAAAATGAGAAAACTTGAATTTCAGAATAAAAATTCTGTTTCTCTAGTAGCTTACTCTTTGCCTATCCAATGATTGTCTCTTCATCGTAATATAACAATCACGGAGATGTATTTGAAATCCATATTGATTAATTCATGCACACTGTGACTTGATATCTAATTCCTTCTTTTGTCAGCTTGCTGGAATTGGAGGAAAATGTCTGATCTTATTCCTCTGCCAGAATGATTTTTACATGAATTTTAAAACAGTGAGATCTTCATTTGTATTTACTTGCAGGACTAATATTTTTGTCTGTAACTCTCGCATGCCAGCAGAGAAGATTAATTTCTATTGCTTTTGGGGACATAAAGGACTCCAGTGAAGATCTTCTACAGTGAAGTTCTTTTCCCCTCCTTTTTCTATTCTTTTGATCTTAATACAACAGCTGTTTCATGCTTGCTTGTTTATTTGTTGAATTTTTAGACCAAACTTGATTCTTTTTTCTTCTTTATTTGTGGTATTGTCAGCAATTTCCTTATAGATATTCCGTCTTGTCTTTTCTCAGTAATGATCCAATAACTAGACTACAAAATTTATAGTATAAAGACATCTTTATTTATAGCTAATATCTAACATAGGCTAATTGCTTCATCTAAAATTCTGGTGGAGCCATGAACGAGGTTTTAATTTTAACACAGATGTAGCTACTAGCCACCCTCTTATGTAGTTATGAGATAGGAATTAATTTTTACGTGGGCTCTACTAGGGTTTTACTTGGAGAGAGGGCTCACTTGTTGGGTACCCGTGTTCACAATGACTATGTTCAATTATGGCATTTTGTAAATAGTTTTCTGTGAGAAGCACAGTAAGAAATCTATTTAGTGATGGCCTTTGTCATCTCTAGTGGTATTCATGCAAAACTGAGATACCTAAGTCCAAAATATTAACATACAAACACAGAAAATAGATTGTTGATATTGATGGTAAAGTTTTCTAAGCATCACAGTTCAATTTCTGCTCAGTTGTCCCAGTCTGATTAGCTTTCTTTTCACAATCACCTAGAATAACCAAGATCCAAATCCCATCTCTTTTTGAAGTTATAGGCTTAATCTTTTATTCATTATCAAAGCAGGCACAATTAAAAAAAAAATAAATTAATAAAGGCGGTCACTTAAAAAGAGGCCAACAATGAACAGAGCCTGAAGGAGATCAGGAAAAACCCACTTGCCAATAGGAGAGAGAAGGATGTTTTTATCTAAATTTCTAATTATGGAAAAGAGTCTGCTAGGAGGTCAAAAATGTTCATTTGAGACCCCTTTGGTTGAGATGATCAAGGGACAAAGTTTTCCCCTTTTTGGATATGGAGCAGAGTATTTAGGAGCTGAATATATTTACACTTGTACTTCTAAAAATGAGAACAAGAAAGAAATTCTTGCATACAATGAAAGAATTTGGACAATCATTGCTTTAGATCAGCTTCCTGAGATGCTTTCCCCTCTGGAGTTGTGCACTGCTTTTAGATATCCAGAGATACAGGCACCACTCTAGGAGCTACATGCCTAAAGGGCGCTCAGCTTAGCTGTTATTTCATTGTTGGAAGGAAAAAATCTTTTCAAAGTTTACCTCTTGCAAATTTGTACAGAACTAGCAAAAGTCACTTCTCCAGACTATCTGAATTTTGAAGTCCTGCTGCAAGCAATTCAATAATTAATTACAGAACAAGAAAAGCTGTGAAGTGGAAAGTTTCCCAGCAACTTAAACACAGGAATCAGGTAAGTTTTTGGTTTTTTTTTTAACATAACAAAGAATTTGAAGATGCACAAATCACCTTTGCTGACCCACCGAGCACAGATTTCAATGGCAATGACTGTTGATCGCAGTGGTTTCTGAACAGCTTGTTAAAAATTATTCAGCAAGTTAGAAAGGAGAGCAATATGATGTGGGCTTCTTAGAGCTGATATCCTCCCTATAAAATCAGGGTCTGAACTTTTGACTTTCCTTATTTCAATGTGCCATTGCAGTGGTTTAGCAACGAAAGGATTTTAATACGAGCAGACCAAACCATCTTATCAAATTTTGCACACAGACTACTAAATATATAGGAGCTGGAACAAATGAATAGTAAAAGTCTAGCAACAGTTGGCAGGACTGCAGTCTTGCAAAGCCTAGCAAAATGGAAGCTGCAAATTTTTGCTAGGCAGAATTATTTTAATGATTATATTAAAACCCTTCTCTAGAGAAGCATCGCTCACTTTCCCCTGCAGACCTGCTAAATAAGCAGTATTTCCTTATATTTGTAAGCAATTCCAGTGAAACTTCTTTAAAAGATGGTATGTTGTCATTCTGGCTGTAAAACTTGACTGTGATCTGCATTCCTTTTTGGATCTTATTCTTTCCCCTTTTTTATATATATCAAATAGTTGAATTATTTCTAATAGGGGTACGGGAAATAATTTGGCATTGCTCTTAAAGCTAATCATTATTCACATATAAACTGCCCATTTACTGTTTCTCATATCTAATTTTTGAAGAGAATATTGATGATGCAAATACCTTGGCAAAGGTTTGAAGAAGCTCTCCAAAGTTATTACTCACTAACCATGTCAAATGAATGTCAATGTATAAAGTTCAGGTGAGGATTTCTTAGTTTTAGTCTTTCTAGGAAGTTTGTGCATTTTATTGTAAAATAAAATAGTCTTAGATGTACTATCTCCTGATCACTGTTTCCTCTCATTCCAGAATGGAGAGAAAGTGAGACAGTGCAGTTGTGAAATTTGAAGAAAAAGAAGAAAAAAGTTATCAACCACTTCAAAATTGGAATGTCTCAGTTCAGTTTAGATAAATGCTGCTCTAAACCAGCTAAGACCTATATGAGACCTATATTAACAACAAATCATGGAAAGGCAGCAAGAGTTTTACAAACAGCTGCACAAAAAGCAGCACTGAGAGACTTGGGATATCAGGTAAGAAAATTAGTGCTGTGAGTCTGAGGAAGAGAGGAATGGATGCAAAGTGAGTTTAGGCTCACATCTGTGTAACCTTGGCATTTAAAAATGTGTTATCATAGATCAGTAACTGGGGAAGAGAAGGAGCAAACCAAATTCAGCCCATCCTTCCTAAAAACCCATCTGCCAATTCCCTCTCTACCCAGAAAAAACCTGCTGTCCATCTGTTTGAATACAGTACTGACATGGTAATCTTCAGGCTTCATGACTCCATCTCATGATGGACATGCTTGGAAAACTTGGAAAAAGCCACTGTTGGTACTAAACATGATGGCAAACTCCTCTCAACTACGGGTATCACTGCGCTTATCTTGCCATCCTGCTCATCAATTCTCTACTGAAAAGCCTTCAAGAAAAGGCTGTTCACATCTAATCTCTTCAGAGTTTTGGGCATAAAAGCCCCTGTTCACTTCTGATGGTGAAGCTTTTGAGCAAAAGCTAAAGGATGATCGTCGCCAGAGGCAGAAATTTCAGGGCTCTAAACTCTGGAATGACTTCAAGGCAACAGTTGCCACCTGGCGTCACTCTGATCAGTGAGTAAATCTACTGTAATTTCTGCATACGAACAAGAAGTTATTTTTTTTTCTTTCCTACAGTCTGGGGAAAAGTGTCATTTCTGTTTTTAATAATGAATACACCTGAATGCTTTAATACTCTTTTTATATGAAAAGCATATATGTCTAATCACCCAGGCAAACAAATGATTAGACAATGAGAACAGTTGTGTTGCCTTTGGCTATGAAGCAGCAACTAAATAGCTAAGTCTTCATAATTTCTTAAGCCATTTTAGTACAACTAGAATTTAATTTGCCTTGTACAGGCACTAGCAAAGGCTGCTGTTTTCCTTCTGATCTTTTATTTTCTTTTATTGTCTTAGAGCTTTGCCATGAAATCTACTTTAATCTTTGCAGATAAATCTTCAGGTTCTGGGGTGGTTTTTTTTCCCTCTTAAAGACTTCAGCTGTCTTAAGTCTTTCCATTTCATCATGTTTAAACATTTTAGACAATTTTGAACCAAAATTTATAAATGGATATGATTAAGATTAGGCTTTAATAAGCGCTAATCTTTCCCTCCAACCAGGGAGATAAAGCCTGTCTTAAACCTGAATGGCTTAAGACAAGTTAATTTTTTTTTATCCTTACAAAGTGAACAAATAAATAAACCACTATCCAGCTGTATTCACTGGAAGTGCTGAAGATAATCCCTTCCATTTATTACTGCAAAGTGCTTTCCTTTGTAGGTCTCAGCCTGCCTTCCTTTCAGATGTGTAGGCTGCAGATTATAGACCTGCCCGAAACTTGGTAATGAAACCTGAAACTCACCCTATCTCACAACCACCCTGAAACTTGGCTCCACTTTTTGCTACTTTTGATTGAAATTGGGGTGAAGCGGGGCAAATAAAGGCACTAGTGTTTTTTCTTCAAGGCATTTGTAAGCTCAAATTAATTGCCTAGTCTTTGGACCGTTCCTCAAGGTGAACAATCTCTCTCCTTGTCAGGTAAACTCTGATTTCTTGATGTGTGTTCCTCTGGTGCTTTTGAGCTCATTTTTGCACGTGCTTAGATGAGCCCAAGGCTGAGCCCAAGGTTTTTAATCAAACCAGGAGTTCTGCCTGAGCAAGGAAATCCCTGTTTCTGAAGAATGCTAAAGAATTATTGAACACGACAACGTAGCCCTGGAGTTCTGTGAAGCGTGAAGGACAGTCTTGTCAGTAATAGAGACTTTGATCTCAGGGTTTTCATGGAATGATGGGCTGAAAAGATGGAGTATTTTATGACATGGTGCACGAGCTTCAGCTCAGTTGCCACAAGAGTCTTGTAAGCATCTTGGATAACTGGAAGGTTTCCACCACCATCTTCCCTGAATGTGCACCTTGCTTGGGTTTGCCTTCCCAGCAGACTTAACCAGCCCTCTCTAGCAAGCAAAGGGGATTATGCTCTTCAGGGGCTGGCCTGCATTTAATTAGCTTTAATGCTCCCAATCATCTTAAATGGGATCTGATGTGACTAAAAGTATAGCGTGCTTTGCAGCTGATTGACTGGTGGCGTTTCATTTCACATACGCATCTGCAGCCAAAAATGGTGGAGAAAGAGGGAAAACAAGGTTCTTGCTGTATAACAAAATAGAGCAAATAATTCAAAACTACAAACCCATGCGGTCCCCTCTTGAAGACTAAAAATACTTTGCTTTTATTGAACATATATTAGTAGTGCGTGGTCAGGTAAGTAAAATCGATGTAATTCTATTTCTTGCTTGATCACAAGAACAAGCTGTTCCAGAGCAAATTTAAAGTTCATTTCCTGCAAATAGGGGTTTATAGGATTTTAAAACTGGCTTTTGGAAAATGCTCATGAAAGTGGAATTTGAACTGCATGAATGTTTGTGGAAAGTGAACAAAGGGAGCCTGAGAAAAAACAGAATTATATTTTCTGTTCCTTCTTCATTTTCAGCAATAATGTAATTCCCAGCTCTTCGACATCAGAAAGCTTGAAATCCTGCGTTTGGGACCTCATCTTCACAGAAGGTGGGTGTCTCTCTGTCTATCAGCCTCTGCTGTAGGCACAGTGGTGCTACAGCCCACCACAGACCCAGGAAGGATGGGGAGAGTGACTTTTCTGAAGAGCAACCTTCTTTGGCAGGAGGCTGGGTGGAAGTAAAGTTGACCAAATCAAGCCTGAGGGCCACAAACTATACAGTAGTCATCCATCTCAAGGGCTGAACCTTATGGTATGGAAATGTTGCCAGGGAATGCGATGCAGAGAGCTGACAATGGACACACAAATGTCTGGTCTTTATCTGTCTGTAAACTGCCCAGCATCAAACTCAATGGACCCTGTTATTTTCCTCTGCATCTTTCAGATCTGCATGTTTTATCTCTGCAATGAGCGACTAAGTCCTATCTACCTAAAGCTACAGAAGGAATCAATTTAAAAACATTGTAGAGTTTCAGAGGAGTTCCTCAGTCCTGATCCAGTAAAAGCTGCTTTCAGTTATTCCACAAGAACAATAAGCAGACTTTTACTTAATTTTAAAATGAAGCTTGAAACAAATTTAAGGGGTTGCAAATCAGAGTAGGAACATGGGTTGGTACAACACCCTTAAAGTTACTTTTGGTAAGGTTCTTGCCTCTGTGCTCAGGTCTGCTTTCTAACTATACCTTTAAATACAGAGTTTCAAAATCAGTTTAAAATATTTTAATATGGACTGAATAGACAAAATCCACAAAGTTAACAAATCTGCTCTCCCTTGCTGTCAAGAGCAGTATGAGAATAAAGGTAGATAATGGCAACAGAAATAGCCTTAAAAAACACAGAAGGTTTATAACTTATAGCACAACTCCACCAGATGGATTTTAGTTGAATTTCAGTCCTTTTTTCCTTATAAACTTTACATTTACATTCAAGAAAAGTGACTCTGTGAGAAATTAGGCATACACTCCTTTATTTTGTGTCATCTACATTTGTGAAAGTTGATTGCAAAAAATACAAGATTAAGTTCGATTATGAAAATCAGATCTAAGTAAATGAAACAAAACATAGAACTGAACACTAGAGATGACACATAGAATGGCTGAAACTTAAATAATCTAATTATAAATTGGGTGATGTATAGAATGCCTGCATCAAATTCTGCATTACTTCATCTCCTGAGTATGCAAATATAATCGTCCAAACCTCATAAAAAACAGGCTCTTGATACTCTTCCAGCTAAAGTACCTCATCCAGAGCTCACCAAGTCAATATGAATCATTACATATTGGAAGTTGAATGCCAATTTTTTCTGCAGAAAATTACCTTACTTATAAACTAAAAGGAAACTCTTGTATTTTCCTAGCAGAAACTTTGCAATTAGAAGTAGTCTTGAGTATTGTAACAATGATTGGGACATAATTTATTTAGAATAACGTATTACTTTTACATTTTTAAAGGTAACAGGTAATTATCCCATGTACAATGCCTTTCAATAAGGCATTGTTATAGAATATGTGATATGAAGAACTGTGTTTACATAGCTACTAACAACATGGTTTTCCTACAGGAAAGAACATGTTTAAATGCTGCAAAACAATGCTCTAAATAAGATTCAGAATACACGCTGGACACTGCTCTGCTCCCTCACAACAAAGAGGGTGGAAGGACGAAGACACCAGGGTTTAAGACAATACAATCTCCTCTGCATTCAGCTACTGGTTGTTTTTAAAGGTGAGGTTTCTATAAAGATCTTCTAAAAATAGGATTTTTTTCCTGAACATTTTTTTATTCTGAAGTGCTTGTTTACTGACAGGTAAGAGAGCCCAAGCTGGCTCCAGTTTGTAAGGTCTTTGGAATTATTTTACTAAAACATCTAATTTATTTCTGCTTTTTCACCAAAACATTTTTGGTCAAACAGAAAAACAGCTCCAAATTTGTTTCCAAAAGGAGAACATTAGGTCATATTTTCAGATTCATACATATTATGCAAACTATGGTTCCTTCTCAAGATCAAAAAATCCATATGTGTTTCCACAGGCCCTCAACACAAATTGCCTGTCAGGGTAAAATCCTGAAAACTGTACTGTAAGCGGGATGATGAAGGAAAATTACTGCCAGACAGATTATATAGTCAAGAAAAACCATGCAAGTTATTTTGTGCCTCCCAGCTTGAATACATATGGGACAAATGCAAATTTTCCAAATGAAATACAGCTTAGAGTGCATAAATTTCAAACAGATAATAGTTTGCACTTATTAAAACTTGGCTTGGATCATAAACAGAGTGCTTTTTCCTGAAATGCCATCTTTTCCGTAAAGACTGTTTTTTCCCCCAAAGGAGCATCAATTATAAATAATGGTCTACCCACCAAAATTGGAAGGGCTAGACTCAAAGCAAATAAACTGAAAAAATATGATTGATTAAAAAATTATCATCTTGCCATGCACTCTAGGTATCCTTTGAGGGAATGGCATATGGGGGTTATTGCTTATTGGCAGACACGTAAATACCTGTTCTGGTGTAGCCAAGAAGCAATGCACAGATCTACAACTGCACGTATCAACAAGGTGGGCATAGATAGAGCTTTTCTGAAAAATTAAATGTCATGAAGAAGCCCTATAGCTCTCTGGGTCCTCAGCACTAAAGGTTAGTGTTAGTGGTGGTTAATGGGATAACTTGTATGAAAAGCTACTTGAAGCCTCCTTGCACTCAGTTATGTTGATTTAGATTTAGCTGCTTAAAATGTGGCAGTAAATCAGAAGGAAGAGTATATTGGTTCCTCCAGAGACCAACTTCTAAATAAATAATGAGTTAGAATGAAAACATAGAAGATCCCAGACACAAAGATAAACAGATGCATGTTTTGCAGTGGCTTTGGGAATAGAGGTTGAAATGAGATGGGAAGAAGACTTGGAGCAGAAGCTGTATGGGTGCTGGGGAGAAGACACAGCTGCCTTTACCAGCAAAGCCAGGTACCATTTGGGCTTATCTACTGAAAGGTGGGTCCAAGTCAACTCTAACTCAGCCTGTATGGGAGGACAGTCAGCACAGTCTGAGACAATTCCCCCATTGCCATGCTTTTCAGGGCATCCCCTACTGCTTCTGCTGGGGGGAATGCACTTTGCACAAGCATTACCCCACGAAGTAGTATGACAACAGCAGTCATGTATTTTTGTTTTCAGTATAGAAAATCCTTTGCGCTTATTAAGAGTCCAGCAGAGGGCTACGAAGATGATCAGGGGGCTGGAGCATCTCCGTTACGGCTGAAAGGCTTGGGTCTGTTTAGCCTAGAGAAGAGAAAACTGAGAGGGGATCTTATAAATGCTTATCAATGTCTAAAGGGTGGGTGTTATGAGGATGGTGACGGACTCTTTTCAGTGGTCTCCAGTGACAGGACAAGGGGCAATGGGGACAAAGTGGAATACAGGAAGTTCCATCTAAACATGAGAAGGAACTCCTCTTCTTTAAGGGTGGCAGAGCCCTGGTAGAGGCTGCCCAGGGAGATGGTGGAGTCTCCATCTCTGGAGACATTCCAAACCCACCTGGACACATTCCTGTGCCACCTGCTCTGTGTGGGCCTGCTCTGACTGGGGGGTTGGAGTGCATGATGTCCAAAGATCCCTTCCAGCCCTGACCATTTCTGAGTGCGGGGGAAAAAAACCCAACAAAAACAATGTGAAAAAAGTACATTCTGAAAACTCACAGGTGAGGGGAGAGAAGTGCTGTTAACGCCTTACTGTATCTCAGGATTTTTGGAGGGCCTCGCTCTTGCCGTGTGGGCCCGATGGCCCTTCGTGGTGCGTGTGGTGGCTGCAGCAGCTCCGCTTGATGCAGAGGGATTTTGAGGGTCAGCTTCAACGCCAGAGGGCGGGAAGCTGAGGGGCTCGGCCGGGAATGCTGAGGGCCGGGCCGGTCTCCTCAACCGGGCGCCCCCTTCACCCCCGCGCCGCACGGGTTGGTCTCTCCCACATCCCACCCCTCGCGGCCTCAAATGGACGCTCCCTCTCTCCGAGCTGCCGGCCCTCCCGCCCGCCCTCCGGGGACGCCACGCGACGTGCTGCCATGGGAACGGCACGCGGCGCCGGCAGCGCTGAGGGGAAGCGGGAGCTGGGCAGAACCGGAGCGATCCCGTGCGGGGCTGTCGCGGCAGAGAGACCCCGCAACAGCGGCCGAAGGCACGTTGGGCGTGGTGAAACCCTGTCTCGGAGCGGGGGTGGCGGGGTAGCAGCCCGGCGAGCCCCGCCGGCACCCGCCATGGGGGTCCTCCCATCAGGGGAGAAGGCTCCCGCCCGAGGAAGCGCGTCCCTCCCCGGGGGTTGCCGTCTGCCACGAAGCCGAAGGGCTGAGGGAATATTTAGGGGCAGGTGAAACCCCCAGGTTCCGCCGGGAATACCCTCAGCACGTACCCTTACAGTTTGAATTTGTGTTCGCCCCCTACGCTTTTCGCTTTATTCCTTCCCCCCCTTCACGGCTTTCTGGGTTTAGGTTACAGATCGAGGCGGTTTCTTTCTTCCCTGCCCTTTCTACCTTTCATCAGTCTTCTTGCAAAATGCAGCCTTCGGTAACGAAACAAAAAACCCCACAGTTTGACAGAAGGTTTTTTTTTTTATATCTTTTTTTATCTGCCTTTGTGCGTTCTGTGTTTTTTTAGAGCTGTCGCCTGGACTGACTGAAATCTGTAAGCCTTGCTTAGCAGAGACTAGAGTTTGATTGAAGTATTAAAGTCAAGTACAGACTTTGCTCCATTTGTTCACTTACTCTTTTCTTCTGTTTCTTCATTTGCTCTGCTTCTGGGCAGCTTCTGCAGGAGTTCCTGGGGCAATTACTGTAGCCATATAATGTGGATGATAAGGCATCTATCTCATGAAACATACTTAGTAATGTGATGCCTTTTTTTTTTTTGTTTTGGTTTGGTTTTTTGTTTGTTTCTTTTTGTAAAGGCCACTGCATGGAGAGACACGATTCTGCTAGTGTCTTCCGTGTTTGAAGTTATTTAAAACATAGTTGAAATCATAGTTCTTGTTTAAACAGCAAAGATGCACAACTGGTAGAAATAGGTGTTGACTTCTTAGAGTTGTGGAGACTACATCTTTCCAATGCATGACAAAATTACTAAGTTAGAAAAATAGTTTGGGGAAAGTATCATTTAGCTGACTTAATCTGGTTTTCATGATCTTACTTTGTGTGTGGTGTACAACATTAAGCGTAGAAACGGATAATTTGTTTAAAACCAGAAATAAAAGTTTGAAATGGGTATGGTCACAGATATTGGGGCATGGAGAATATAAATCTATCCCAAGAGGCTAAGACTACATTCAAATGCCTGACTGGTGGATTTAGACTAGCTGTCATGAGCAGATTTACTAATTAGTGAAATGTTAAAGGGCATTGTTTGGAAGGATCAGAAGCCTCAGTTGATGTAATGAACTGAAAATGAGTGGAGAGAGATTCTCGACAAAGACTTTGTTACACTAAGAGTTCTTCTCCAAAAGAAATAGTTTGGTTTGAATTATTGATAAGTGGATAGGACTCAGTCTAGCATGAAATCCTTGTTCAGGGGTATGATAATTGGATGTGAGCTATTATATATACAGTGGTATCCCTTTGGATTTTATGGATTTATTGATGTGAGAAAGCTGTTGGAATTTAGTCTGCTCTAGTTAAACTCCTGTAGTTTGAAATAAACTGCAGCTATCTTCAGCCGTCTTTGAGTTATAAAGTTCTAAATCTTTACATTGATTAGGAAGAAATTTGAGTGAAGCCGAGGTACGGGATATATGGGATTTGTGTTAATTTAGCTACGCAGACTTTAAAATTAAATTGACTTAAATTTTGTTTAGAAAAAACGCCATTTTTTGTTTTGTTCAGTTGTGCTGTATATGCATTAGCAGCACAGAGGAATCTGCTAGAATGATGAAACTTGAGTACTCATGTATAGAATAGCAGGCAGAAACGATGTGGATAATTAATGCTTGATTTATTTATGTTGATGACTCTTTGCCTCACTGGAAAATTGTCCATGTATTAGAAAAAGGATTCATAGGTAACCAAAATGCACAGAGAAAAAGGCAACTTTTGTCTGTATTTAAATTAGAAGTCTCTTTGAGAAATAGAATTATGCTTTAATAGCTATTAAATGAATTAATATATTTTCTCAGAATAATTTAGATATTTGATCTGTATCATCCGTTACCTCGGATGCTTTTTTTTCCCCCCAATATTACTGCATTCCCAAAACTTTGTAGATGGTTTTATTTGTGATACTATCACAACTCTTAAGTTACTTCCTTAAATATTTGCTCCCATAGCAATATCTTAACATTTATAATAAAATATCATTTATATGAGTTAACTACTTCCCCTCCTTGAGCTTGGTAAGCTGGCTTCAGTCATTGACCTCCAGTTTTATGATTAGACAGTCCTTGGGCTACTTCATAACCAGTGTGTTATCCCTGCCTGCTAGTCCTGCTAGCACACATTTTCCAAAAGAAGAAACATCCTTGTGTTAAAAGAATCTTGTTTTATCTTAGAAAGTGATAAAAGAATCATTGTTTGGAAATGATAAGAAAGACTGGAGTGCTTGGTTTTTCTGGTACAGTAAGAAGCATGTTTTGTGTGCACATCTGACATTTCTGCCAGCACTGAAATGTCATTGCTTTCAGGTTCTGTGGCACCAGATGTTTTAACTGTTTATAATGTGCAATTGATGTGCATTTTGCCTCATGGGCAGAGGTATTATTTGGACACATCTCAATTGTATTAATAGTAATTTTCAGGTTTATGTGTGAACAAGCAGCTGAGGTTTTGCTATTGAGCTCAGTTATACATTTGATGTCCTTCAAATGATAAGCTTCTCCACCTCATTTCAGTTAGGTCTTGCTTTCAGATGCAATCTGATAGCCCACAGTTGAAGAACAATTTGTAAATATCCTGTCAGTTATAGGTCTCTGGAATATAAAGTGGTTTTTTACTTTTCCATATGCATCCCAGCAGCACAAGTAAATATTCTGCTTTGACACTGTGCTTGGCGTGGATTGTTGGCATGTTTCCTCCAGCAGCCTGCTTACTCTGTACTAGTTATAATGCAAACATTCTAGTGCAGGGATGGTGTGGATATTAAGCTCCAGTTTGGACTGTGCTGTATGAACTTGCCTGTTGGAAAAGTATTTTACAATGTGGAGAAAAAAATTAAATTACTGCTGTCTTAAAGTTTGAGAGTAGGGAATAACGTTGCTCTGCGAGGTATTATTAGCCAATTTGGATATGACTGAAGACGTTTATCTTTCCCAATCCTTTGAGATGGTTTGACTTCATAGCCATTGATACAATTTTCTCTGCTTTCATTGAACTTCAGAGGATTGCCCAAATGCAACAAGCTACATTCATGCTATCATGAATGTAATAAAAAGTTTTTCTTTCAGTTAAATGTAATCTAGGATTTTTATTGGCATTTCATCTAAACAAGTTCTGCGCTCCATTTCTTTTCTTCTTTTACTGTTTTAATTTCAATTGAATTCCCATTTTAACAGGTTGCTAACTGTAGATCCTTGAAATTCTTTTATTTTTAGAAGAGATTATACTGGGGCATCATGAACATCAATGACTTTGTAATACTCCCAGGCTCAAAAACTGGAACCTCTGTGAGATTAAAAGCGAAGTAAGTGCATTTTAAGTGATTGTGATGGAGATTTTTTTTATCATTTTTAATAAATTTTAATGCAGCATTAAGTAGAAGAGCTTGTTTTTGTGAGAGCAAGAAGCATCGTGATGTGTTTCGTTTCTAGTATTTTCCCTATGCTTTTATCCTTAAGCCTTTCTTTTCTTAGGCTGTAATCTACTTTCTAAGGAAGTTATAGGTCTTATAGTGCTGAATATGTAACATATATATACTTTGTAAACAAACAATACTAATGGTTTCACTGGAATAGTTGATTTTAATATATTTAAGGAACAAACATTTCTGAATGCAAACACAATTATATCACTTTTATATTGGCCGATCTGGAGCTTATGGCTTGGAGTAGCCAAATCACTGTCAGCATAACCCTCTGTAATGAGATATTCTTGTGTCCAAGGAGTTTTCACCTGCCTTCCCTAAAATGTTTTTAGTCTTGCTGGGAGACAGAAGAGTGACATGCCTTTAATGACATGTTTTCTACTTGCTGCTTTAAACATCTTCAGGTGCCTTACGTTAATGCAATTTCTAATGAATGTTTTACTACTGTAACTTCTCCAGAACTGTCAGAGAATTGCAGTTGGAGAAAGTGCAGTTAGAAACAGAAAACAAAGAGATGGAGAAGAAGTTGCAGCAACTACAGTCAAACATGAGCAGAGAAAAAGAAGAGAGAAGGTAGGTTAAATTTTTATTTCAAAAAAATGGAATCCAATGAGATACTCCCTCAACACCTCCTCCTGCCCCAGATGGGGTTTCTTCCAAAGTTTGGAATTCATGACAGTGTTTGGTCTCCTCTCTCCAGTTTTTCTTCCCAATGATAAACTTGCTATGACTCTTATTTTCAAACTCCCAGGTGAATATATATATATATATATATTTATTTTTTTTTAAGAAGTAATCTAGAAGTAAATTTCCTAGCAGGGATCCCTTTTCCTCATTTATTCCCTCTTCTTCCTTTTTCCCCCTGTTCCTTTTTCTCCCTGTCTGATTGGACGTGTCACCTTAATTTTAAAGCAGGAGACAGAAAGTAGTTTCTCTTGCACTATTTCAGTTTTATTTCTGACGTTTCTAAAGAGAATGCTGTTCTTAATGCTTTGAGCCTGTTTTGCATGCATCTGTGTAGGCATTTTCTGTATGATGGAAGCATGGCTTGGAAAGTAAAGATAATGTAATGAAACAAGTACTAGGGTAGGAGTTTCAATCTCGGCTCTGTTACTGTCTCTCTCTCAATGTTAGCAAATCTCTGCAACATCTGCTTCTATTTCTTTGTGCTTCTGCCTGATGTATTTCGTCACTGGAGATGCAAATGCCTTGGATACCTCAGTGCTTTAGTCTTGGTGGTGCTAAGGGCCTGCTGTTTGCAGCTCTGTAAACTTCTGCTCGAGCTCTTGAGGCAGTGTTTTCCAGACAGTGTGTGGCACTTTTTCCCCAATGTTATTCTTGTGCAGTTGCTCTTGCACTGTTCTCATGGCCTTGTACCTGCAAACCCTCTTCCTGTGGTGAGTTCAAATAACAGGTGTCATCATTGGCATTTGCACCACTGATAGGAAGATCATCCCTCTTCCCTCCTACACAATTTCCTTACCCTTTGTTTTGTATGCATTAGTTTGTTTTGCTCTATGTTTGTTTTTCTGTAAAACAAAGTAGATCACTCATTTTAATACTTGCTAAATATTATGCAACAGTGTATTATGCAGTGTGCTAAAGCTGAAAAATCACTGTTTCATCTCCCTTAGTCTTAAATTCTTTCCTGCTGTCTTTCACCTTCACAATAGTAGTCAATTTCTAAACTGATATTCATTGAAATCTTAATTGTAGGTATGTGTTCCTGGCTTATTTTAGCTGTGCTGGATGAATGCCCCAGAGTAAATTGGGGCAACGAAGACTTATCTAAAGTGTATTTCTGTTACATTTTCACTCTTCTAAAACCAACCTTAGAGAACTGATGGGATTTTCTTACTTTTAAAAACTTAGACAGATTTGATGGTCTAAAAAGAAGTACTTTCTTATACATTTGATAAGTTTACTATTATCAAATTAAATGTGAAGATGGTTTCAATGGAAGGGAGGTGTTTGTGCTTTGGGGAATTGATGATCCTATAGACAAACATTTTATTTTTGTATGTTCTGTTCTTATTTAAAAGCCTGAAGAAAAACCTTTATGCTGCTCTTACTTACAGAAGATATAATTTGTGAGTTCTTTTTTTTTGCTCTTGGTTCATAGGACATCAAGTGCTTATCGTTGGAAATCTGGACGGGCAGGACCAATGACCATCCAAGCCCGAGTTTTGTCCCAAAGCAAGGAAAACAATAAAAAGGTAGTAATCAATCAGTATATTTGCAAGTAAAGCTATTTAAAACAAAACAAAGATTAAGAACATCTATGCTACAGAACATGGGAATTTTAAATACTTAAAAAATATGGAATCATAGAATTGTCTAGGTTGGAAGGGACCTTTAAGATCATCTAGTCCAACCATCAACCGAACTCTGATAAAAGCCATCACTAAACCATGTCACTCAGCACTGTGTCAACCTGGCTTTTAAATACCTCCAGGGATGGTGCCTCAACCACTTCTCTGAGCAGCCCATTCCAAAGCTTAATAACCCTTTCAGTGTTAACATTTTCCCTAATATTCAATCTGCACCTCCCCAGTGCTACTTGAGGCCATTTCCTCTTGTCCTATTGCCTGTGACTTGGGAGAAGCAACTGACCCCCACCTCTCTACACCCTCCTTTCAGGATAGAAAGCGATAAGGTCTCCCCTCAGCCTCCTTTTCTCCAGGCTGAATACCCCCAGTTCTCTCAGCCTCTCCTCATAAGACTTACTCTCCAGACTCCTCACCAGCTCCATTGCCCTTCTCTGGAGATGCTCCAGCACTTTGATGTCTTTTCTGTGGTAAGGGATCCAAAACTGTTCACAGGACTAAAGGTGGGGTCTCACCAGTGCTGAGTACAGCGGGACAATCACCTCCTGAGGTTAAGCACCTTCTGAGTAAAATTTCTGATTGTTTCCCTTTGAACATCAAGTTCTGTTTAGTGATCTGGTGTTCTCTAAATCGCATTAGGTAGCAATTTATCATTGCTTCTACAGACTTAATATTGTTAAATGTCTAATTTGATAGTGATGGAAGTCATTGGGAGCCTATAATATTCAGGTGCCTGATGTCCATTATGAATCTGAAATACAAGGTTTCATGTAAAGTTTTGAGTACAAGTTCTCTATATTCATAGATAAAAGCTATGAGAAAGGTATAAATGTTAAAAATACAACAGTTAAAGTTTTTTCTTTTACTCTGTCACTGCATAATGGCATCTCCATTCACAGTAGAACTCTCATATGACTCTGTGCTTCATTCTCTTCCCACTCATGCACGCTTCTGATCTTTCTTATGATCCTTCTGGGTTTCTTTCCATTAAGCACAGAAGGAGACCGAGGTCCCAACTTGCAACTTGGTCCACAGCAGCTGGAAAAGTCCTACATTCATCCCCTGAGGAGAGATGCCAGTTGGTCAGATGTGGGTTAAACAGATCTTTGAAGCATTCTCTTAGACAAGGACTGGACTTGGCCCGTTCTCTTGGACTGAGACTGAATGCTTCTGAATGTTTTAAAATGTGGATTAGGTTTATCAATTGACTCTTGTTCTACGACTTCCTTGCTCAGAACTAAAAGGCGGAGGTAGATCTTTCCTGCTAAGTCATCGAAAAAAATGTATATATTTTTTTAATATGCTTACAATGGGATATTTTCCCCTTATTCCCATTTGGAAATGGGTAGGGCATTTTTGCTCAAACTCTCAATAAATATTAAGGACAAGGCAGATGAATGAGTGGTAAAATTTGTAAGTAGCTGAAGACTGGACCTTGTAGGGAGTGTTGTCACTTCCAACTGTAATAACCTAGTCTTAATATTTCATTCTCTGGTGAAATGAATTCATCATTTTAATAGTTTAGGCTCTTGTCCTTGAGGCTTTTCCATCGTGGCAGCAATCATTGGGTGTATCCATCATCAAATTATGTCCACGAGTGCTACTGAATACTAATTGTGATAACAGAGCTTACGTCCAGTCCAGAACTTCAGATGAGGCCTCACCAGGGCAGAGTAGAGGGGGGGTGATCTCCCTCGACCTGCAGGTCACACTCTTCTTGATGCCCCCCAGGATGCCATTGGCCTTCTTGGCCACAAGGGGACATTGCTGGCTCCTGGTCATCTTGTTGTCCACCAGGTCTCCCAGGTCTTTTTCCTTGATCACAGACTTAACAGCTGGTCAAAGACGTAGCAGCTGTTGTGAGCAATACATGGAATTTTCTCTTTAGATATGTTCTAGGCTATTTTCCTAGAAACAGTAGCATTTTAATTCTCAAAAAGTTATGTTTGTATTTATTTTCATTAGTGCCCCTTTTATATACAAATATTTATATTCTCCCATATAGATTTCTTCAGGAAAAGTGAAGTTGCAAATACTCAAGGACCAGATTCAAGGTAAAGACATCTTTGTTAACTAAGTAAAAACTCAGAAGCTTCTGGTAGAAGATCTGGTTCTTGGAGGTTGCTGCCATTAAGCAGTAAGGAAAGCAGAGACTGGAATTCTGGGTTGGTTGGGGGTTTTATTTCTTTTTTTCCAGAGCCAGTGGAAGAACCGTTTAAGCATGAAATGGCAAATCCAGCAGAATCTGAAGTGAAGGGGACAGCGTGTGGACGAGGTGAAGTTAAGAGTGAGCTGCTGGTAAGGAAGTGGTTTAAAAATTACTGTATAGCACCAGAATATAATGTGTATATATATAGTAGCTTTGCAGTAGCATCTAGACATATATATATATATATATGCTTAAAAAGAAGAAAAAAAATTATGTATTTGCTGTTAATTCATTCCTACTTTATTTAAATATCTTATCTTGCTGGAATTGAAATTAAAGTTTTTTTCACCTGTTTCCCAAAAATATATTGGTGATATCCACTTTAATTTTAGGGTTTCCCTCTCTGGTAACTACGCAGTGCCCAGAAAATAAGAGGAGGTTGTATATGCTCATCTCCCTGAATGGCAAGGAAACGGATTAACAGATTCTGTAAAGTTTCTTTAATCTGTATTTTTATTAATTTGCCCAGCGCGTGACTGTGCCTGAAGAAGCCTGATCTTTTACTTAAATAAAGAACACTACCATGTGATTAAAAGATGATGTACGGTCTCAGGCAAATAGGTCAAAATTGAGTGGTCTGTATATATTTTGTAATTTTAAATACTTTGATGAGTGCCAGGGTGCATTTTTAAGTCTGTCTGCTTTCTGAGCCCACACTTGCTGGCTGTGGTAGAGTAGAAATTTGTATCATCAACTATGAGGTGATTTATATTTAATAGAGAGATTTTTGCCTTTTTAGCAAGTTTAAATAGGTAACCTAGCCTCCAAAATATAACGTAGTCCCGTACTGTTCAGTTTTTGAAGTAACTTTTGCAAATAGAGTAGAAAATAGCCTTTAATAAAGAAATAGCAATTTTATTCTAAAAAAAGTAGCACCTCTCAGAAAGATTCCCCCCCATCTTGTAATACATGCCATGATATATTTGTATATAGCAAAGTAAAGAAGTTGGAGGTGCTAACGCTCAAACCCAAGTGAGCAGATACTGTATTTATATACGTTTTTCATGGTTTTCCTAAGGAAAAGCTCAGTTTTCCCCGGCAGGATCCCGCCCGCGCTGGGCTGCTGTTCCGGGTCTCGCCACCAGGAGGCGCTGCGCCCCCGCGGGAGACTCCCGCCCGGCCCGGCCCGGCCCCGCCCGCACCCAGCGGCGGCTGCTGCTCCGGTGTTCCCGATACAGCAGCTCTTCTGCTCAATTGGAGTGTATTGGCCGGGCTAGAAATCGTTCCTTCTGTGATGAAGGGAGCCACGATTTGCTTTTTCCTTAATGCCTCCCCCTGCCTTTGAGGTGAAGCTGTGCTTCTCAGTACTTAATTCCAGAGCCCAGTAAGGCTCGCAGGTCATGAACGGCGCTTGCAAGATGAAGGCAGCGCTGGTGGATAGCAGGGCATTGCTTTAACACTGCTTGGGTTGCACAGGGATTGCTGTCACGCAATGACTTTCTTATTCACTAGAACGTTTTTGAGCTGGGGAAAAAGAGTTTTCGTAGAAGGAAATAGCTCAGCTGTTTTATTGCCATACATATTCAGGTTATTACATGTTGGGGTTACAGAGCCCAGAGAGAGACCAAAAGGGTCCTGGGAGACCCTGTAGCTCCTTCCAGTACCTAAAGGGGCTACAGGAAAGATGGGGAAGGGCTTTTTATTAGGGAGTGTAGCAACAGGACAGGGGTTAACGATTTTAAACTGAAAGAGGGGAGATTTAGATTAGATAATTAGGAAGAAATCCTTTCCTGTGAGGGTGGTGAGACACTGGGAAGGTTGCTGAGAGAAGTTGTGGATGCCCCATCCCTAGAGGGGTTCAAGGCCAGGCTGGATGGGGCTTTGAGCAATCTGGTTTAGTGGGAGGTGCCTCTGTTCAGGGCAATGGGGTGGAACAGAACAAGGGCTAATGGGTTTAAACTGGAGAAGAGCAGATTTAGATTAGACATTAAGAACAAGTTCTTTACTATGAGGATGGTGGAGCACTGGAACAGGTTGCCCAGGGAGGTGGTTGTGGCCCCTTCCCTGGAGACATTCAAGGTGAGGCTCAACGAGTCCTTAGGCAACCTGGTCTAGTTGGGGGTGTCCCTGTGACTGCAGGGGTGTCGGATTAGATGACCTTTGAAGGTCCCTTCCGGCCCAGATGATTCTATGGTCTTTAAGGTCACTTGCAACCCAAACCATTCTATGATATAGAGAAAAAAAATCATGATGTCTTTTCTTGTGCCTTGATGGATTTTATAGTTATACATGCCTTATGGAAAACTGAGTTAAATTGAACCAATGGTAGTTTTTCATGGTTGGAGATGTGTAACACATTGCTGGGTCAGGAGATTTTTACACAAACTCTTTGAAATATTTGAAAATTCGTATATTGGTTGAGATGTTTCTAAATTGTTGGCTGTCAAGTATTTTTGAAAAAAAAAAGTATAAGTACTAAAAGGTGTTTATTCAGCCAAAGACAATTATGTAGCCTTGTGAGTATATTTAACAGTCTATGTTACTTGTAATTTAAGTACAGTTATAGGAGCTTGAAACTCTGAATTCGTACTTAAAATTATGTCTGTCCTGTCAGATGCCACTTTCAGCATTCTTGATTCTTTCATAATTGGATTCCACTCACAAAGGAATAAACTGTGATGAAAGTAAAATGTTTTGCAGTACAGTGGAGACTTAAGTTGTGTATAGTTCTATTATTCAGCTCAGTAATACTCAGTTTCTAACATAAAACTTTGTCTCATATCTGTTATGAAACAATAAAAATTTTATACTTTTATAATTATGGTAGTAAAGATTCCTCCTAGAATTATTGTGTAACACTTAATTGTAGCAAGCTTAAGTTTCTCATGCGTTATATTTGATTGCATTTCATAAATTAGTTGTCATAGCTTTTTTTGCACCAAATTGTACATGCTTTTAGGACTTTATCTTTTGGACAAACCCACTGTTTTTCTTCTCCTAAGGTTATTCCAAATTTAATCTTGATAATGCCATGATTTGCTTTTTTAATAACTTTTCAAATACATATTATTATGCTTGTTTCAATTATCTTTAATGATAACTGTTTTCTAGCTGGTCTTAATGAACCTAAGAGAAGCCATGTTAAGAACTTTTTGTGAAAAAATCCATTTGGATTTCTATGTCATTGTTATGATTACAAAGGATCAGAGTTTCTTTACTGTGAAATTGCAAGCTAATGTAAACATAGAAAACCAAGCTAGGGTCTTAAGTGTAAGTTGATTTAACTATTTCAGTACTACCACATGACGTTTTCCTGAAGGGGAATTTTACATTTTGATAGTGTCACTGTATGTGTCTTTCTGTTACCCACCAAAATATACTTGATTATCTCATTCTTTCCTCCTGGAAATATAATCCTTTTAGTACTGCAGTAAATTGTCAAAACTATTGGTCTGATAAATAGGTCTTTGTCAAAATGATCCTTGCTTGTAGTATGTTAGTAGAAAGATTACACCATTTGATGGAAAAACTTCAGGTGAAAATTTAAGGCAGTCACAGAAGGATACACCCTCCTGTGAGCAGTGAAAAGCCAGCAATAAATTGTCTTTTTTGGGATGATGTGTTACCCTAAGTTATGCAGTCAACATAGAAGTTTTTCCATGAGCTGTTTTGCATGGATATAAAAAATATTTCAACACATGTGTCTAAATGCAGGCTATTTAGGATTTTTTACATTGGACTGGAGCAGATCCTTTAAACCTAGAACTGAACAATAGTAACATAACAATGATAAATATTGACAATTGTAATGCACTCTCTTGGAGATCCATATGTATTTTTTTAAAGGGATAAAGCACTTATCTAATTTTTGGTGCTAAATAAACTGGATTGAGATGTTAGAATTTATTGTGGAGGTTAGAGGCTAATTCATTGGAGGAATGCAAGGCTTTAAATTGAGAATCCTAGAGTTCTATGATCACTCCATCTGCATAAGGAGAATTCCACCTTAAGTTGTCTTGATTCTACCCTGCCACCCTTTTACTGTTCTTCTGTATTCTCTCCAGTCCTACTCTGAAACTAATTAGAAGCTTCCTCTATTATTAAAGAGAGGTAACAAAAGGGTGCAGAGAGAGATGCTAGTGATCAAAGTAGGAGAAAATTAGCATTGAGTTCAGCTGCTAGGAAGTTTAAGATGAGGCTAAAACAAGCAAAAAATAATTCTCTAAAATCAGTTCTGCAATTCTTGCACAAGTATTTTGAAGCAATTGAGCAAAACCTAAATGAAGATGTTGTTTATAGAAATAATGCAGCTGGATCAGCCTTTCAGGTATTGATCTGCTGTTACATACTGTGTGCCAGAGAACCAGAAGGAGCCATACATAATGCAACTGTGCTTGCTCAAAGAGAGCAGGTGTATGAAGCTACATCACTAAAATTATCTCCTCCAAAAGAACGTGACTTCCACTGAATTCTACTGTAATGTTAAGATTATTTTTTTTAATGTGGTGAAAAAGAAATCAATGCAATCTTTAGCTACTTACTTTTGAATGCATGTGGCGTAGGAAACAATGAGCCAAGAAGGACTATTACAGAGAGAAATTCCTTTCTTTCAGCGTGTGCTTCTGTGACCTCCATGTGTTGGTGATGTTGGGGAATAAAGATTTGCTAACAACTATGGGTGATTATGGACTTTTAGCTTTGAGGACAAAGCAGGCGTGCTCATACAGTGTACTTGAACCTTATTCATCCTGCATAGCAGTGTAAGAATCAGAGGAAGACTGCAACAGGGAAAAAGTAACTGCTATTTGAAGTGATTAGTCTCCCTGCATTTGTATACTCGCTGGCACCTTAAAAATACCATTTAATGAGCAACAGCAACTGCAAAGTCACTGGCTCAATTATAGTGTAGAGTAGGTGGAAAGGAGATGGGAATACATCCTGGGTTTGCAATGGCTGCTTGACATACTTGACTCTTTCTGATGGTACTTTCTGCCTCTGCCTTTACTGCTCTTGTGTTTTTGTGGTAGAAATGTGTTCCTTACTTGGGGTTTTTACAGACAAAGGAACTTTCCTTCTGGCCTCCGTGCACAGGGAAAGGTTGAACATAAATTTGTTTGTTTTGGTTTTTTTTTCTTGATAATCATTCAAGAGCTGACAATGAAAACCTTCATATCATATTTCTGCAGTAATTTTCTTTATCCTAATAAAGGTTGCAAATCCCACTGAGTAAAACTGGTTTTCTGTCAAACTCATCTATTTCTTGGTAGTTTGGGCTTTCCTGGACTATTTTTTGTATGTGAATGGATATTTCAGTTCCTTGAATGAACATTTTCCTCCTCTCGACCTCTACAGATGTGCTTCTGTCTAGTGAAAAGCTTCAGTAAGCAGAACTTAATTAATTAATTAATTATTTGGAGAGTAAGTCTTATAAAGAGAGGCTGAGGGAGCTGGGCTTGTTCAGCCTGGAGAAAAGGAGGCTGAGGGGAAACCTTGCTCTCTCCAACCCCCTGAAAGAAGGGTGCAGAGAGGTGGGGGTTGGACTCTTCTCCCGAGTCACAGGACAAGAGGAAATGGCCTCAAGTTGCTCTGGGGAGGTGCTGATTGAATATTAGGAAAAATGTTGACACTGAAAGGGTTATTGAGCTTTGGAATGGGCTGCCCAGGGAAGGGTTTGAGGCACCATCACCATCCCTGGAGGTATTTAAAAGCCAGGTTGACACAGTGCTTAGAGACATGGTTTAGTGATGGCTTTTATCAGAGTTCGGTTGATGGTTGGACTAGATGATCTTAAAGGTCCCTTCCAACCTAGACAATTCTGTGATTCTAATGAGCATACATTTAATGAGTACAAAGTTGTTTAAATGGTATGTGCTGCATTAAACGTCTCGCTTAGTCTGTCCTGTGTAGCACGTAAAGGAATATTCAGTTTATTCAATTTTTGCTCACACGTTTGCACACGATTGATTATTGAAATTGTTATGTGTGTATTTCACCCTCACTCTTCAATATGCCGTTACCTTCCTGCTTTTAATCTTGTGTTTGGTGGAATGTTTGAGTGTGTTTATAATAAATGAATGGTTTCATAATGTTTCATTAGCAGACAGAAGCTGATATACGTGTTGGAAAATTGGAAGTTGCTGATCACTTCATCAGGGAAGTAAATCTGCATGAACTGAAAGTTAATCATGAGCAGAAGAAAGTAAACAGTGAGCATCAGGTCCTATCATCAGACAAGTTTTCTTCTCTGCTAGCATCAGTAGGCAGTGCTGAGGTAGTGTACAGTTTGGAAAAAAATATTGTTTTTATTGTTTAGGACATCTTATGCATGGTGGCCTTAGGTATTCCTGCAGTGTGCCAAGCGAGGGACGGGGCTGGAACAGCCCATTGAGATCCCTTTCATGTCTCTCAACTAATACCCATCCTGAACATGGGATGCGGGCTCTCCATGGATACTGATTTCTGCTGCTAAAAGTATTGAACTTAAGGTTATTTTGTATTTATATGAGCTTTTTTCTGTTGTTTTTTTTTTTTTCTTATTTTGCTGTTGATAGAACATTGCAATTTAGTTGTGAGCAAGACCTCATAAAAATTGAGTGATCTTGATTACCAGGGTAGCTGGACTAAGCCCAGAAAACAGGGTGCTGCATTTCCATAACTGATACTGAAAACATTGTTGTAACTAGGGAGAGGATTATCATCAGAAAGGCTGTATTAATTATGTTGTGGAATTGATTTAGGAACTGTCCACAGAATCAACCTGTGCACGCCTTGAAAATCAGGACAAAGGGTTATTACTAAATGGTACATTTAATGAGGAGGAATCTGCAAAGTCTTTTCAGGAAGCTTTGCTTCAATGGAGAAAAGGTAATCGTGATCACGGAGAACAACTGCATGCCAGTGAAATCCTGTCAGGTATGTCTTTTGGGTTTTTTTTTTCTGTTTTAATTGTATTTTAAAAACATTCGGAGCCATTTTGGTGAGTTAGCAGATTTTTGAATAGTGAAGGTAGACATTCTCTTAGAATATTAAATGTTTCCTCTTAAGTTTTCTCTCTGTGTTCCTGCAGAAATTAACAACAATCTGTTTGGTTTTGTTTTGTTTTTTTTTTTTTTTAATGACACACAGATTAGTGTTTATCCCAACTGTAATGTTGTCCAGGTTGTTCAGCTTGTGTCCCTGCACTGTTCTATGGCGTTGCTTCTCATGTGAGACTTTACCATGAACTGTAATGCTCAAGCATAACGTTACAGCTTTTAACAGACAAGGGATGTACCTGGCTCAGGATTTTGTATGTTATATCCAAGTATATTTTCTGCTCGCCTTCCACACGCTCTTAGTATTTCTTTGTCCCAGTGAAAAGCTGCAGTCAGTTGAAATATGCACGGAAAAATATGAAAAAAACCATCTTGTCTGATTGGATTTGTGGAAGCTAGCCTCTTTCCTCCAGTCTGGTGCTTGTTCTTTGTGTGGTTTTGTACAAAAAAATATTATACTGATTTCTTTTCTTTTTTTCTTTTTTCTTCTTCCCTGTGAAATGGTGGGATTTTTATCTGTGGAGTCATAGATTGTTCCCTACCTCCCCGTCCCTTGCCCAATGTGGTAATCTTCCTTTATGTGAGGAGCTGTGATAAATGAGGTTTTACTGGCTACCCCCACTGCTGACTGCATTGTGTAAAGTGCTGGCCATTTAGATTTTGGAATTATGCAAAAACTTAGCTAGGCATAGACTACTAATGTGATATTCATTCAGAAATAATGTACTTAAGTGACAAGTTTATAAATCGGAATAGCTGTATAAATCTGTTTTAAATAATTCCAATAGAATCGGTGGGAATTTGTGAGGTACAGACCAATCTTACTGTTACGAAGGAACCTGTCCACGTTGAATTCAAGAAGGATGGCCTGAGCTACATGGAGAAACTCTTGCTTAAGAAATACAGAAGGTATTGTTGAAGTTGCTGATAGCAATGAAAGTGGTCAGAACTACTCAATAGCATTAACAAAAATTTCATCGAAACTTTAAAAATATTACATACGTTATCAAGAGTTAAGGTGACTGTATACAGGGTGCTTTATTGTGATAATATAACCATTATAACCAGACTTAATGACTTAATATTTCAGAATTGCTGCAGAGGGAGTAGCTGGAGGGATTCTCTTTGCTGTCAGTTTATTGTGGTATTTGAAGATTGGTAACGATATGTGGCTGCTTGATCCTCCAGGAGCTTTATACAGAAAAGGAAGCACGATCTTCAGGACACTTTTATAAACATTACAGAGTTGTTTTGTTAGCTGCTGAGATGTGAGGTCATCTCAATGAAATTAACAGGAGTTGCTGCTTTTCAGCAATGGTTAATACTGCTGCAGTAAATAATGTGGGGCTTTTTTGTTTGGTTGATTGGTTTTCTTAATGACTGTGATATTATCTTTAAATAAGATGACTTCAAGATTGATTTCTTTTCCTTTTTTAGAACTCCTGTTGATCAAATTTTTGGTAGTTACGTTAAAGATTCAAGGCCTGTACAGACACAGAGTGTACATCAGGGTTTGACTGGAGAAGGGGGAGAAGGAGATGATGATGTCGATGACTTAACAGGTGTAATAGATTTCTATTTATTGAATATAACTATTAAATACTCTTCCTTGAGTGATTTTTTTGCTATGATTGCTGGACAATTACATACTTAAGCAGTTTCTGCTTAAAGAAAGTAACGATGAAAGGAGAAATATATGGTACATCATAATAAATAAAAAGTTTGTATTTGCATAAGTGAATCTTGAACAGGAAAAAATGAAATGCATCAAATTAACTGTATTTTGTAGTTGAAGAGGTGAAGAGATATTGGACATCTGTTTTTAGAGAACAAGTACCCAACGCTATTTCTCAGAGTGCAGAGTCATCTTTGAAAATTGAGTTCCTTGATGATGTAAGTATGTAATTAATCACTTCATGAATCTTCACAGTGATCCTAAGTCATTTGTTTAAATATTGATCTTGTAAATACTTAAAGTGCCAACAGCTAAATAATTTCTAATTTAATAAAAAAGGTGTGGTTTTTTATCTCTTCCATACAAATGTGGAAAATTTACCTTCTGTAGCTTCCCTGTAAATTTTTCCTGGTGTGTCCAGGGACTCTTACTATACACCAATTATACAAAAATAAAATCTGCAGGCTTTTAGTCACTTGAGCAAATACTTTTTTGAATTTTAGTCTTTTGATGAAAGTGGTTACTTTGGTTTTGTTTTTTAATTAGTCTTATGGCAAGGACTTGGAAGAATCATCTGACTTCTTGTTGGTGGAAGCTCAGACTAGGGGAATGAATATGCAAGGAAAAGCTGAACCGCTGGAGCAGTTCCAAAGGTATCAGAAATGCAGAGATTATTTGGAAGAGACAAGGGGAATAAACCTATCTTCTGACTTAGCTGTTTTCCTAAATAACAGGGACTTTTATTTGCATGCAGTCACAATTCATAAGGATGGGGAGAATCCTTGATTATAAGTTGTAAATTGTTTTAAGGCATGTTAAAGATAAACATCTTAAACACAGACTATGCCAGTGTCATAACACTTAGTTGCTCCTCTCCCTCCATATTTCCTCCAAGATCATGTCTGTGATTGCTGCTTTTTTGCTTGAAAGTTTTTATTTGAAGGACCTATTTTGTACTAATGACTAATTTATAAGACGTTCAAAGAACATTTTGGCAATAATGGTAAACATGTTATATGCCCATTAAAAGTTAGTGAGCAGTAAGTTTGTGTATTTGACTTTGTCAGTGAGCAACCAAAGCGTATTAGTTGCCTGTAACTAAAGAGACATCACTTTGAAATGTCTTTATTTTGTTTGCTTGATCACTCCAACATTAAAACCATATAAAAATGCATTTCTTTATATGTTTATGTCCTGAGTTACACGTAGAATTTATCTTTTTGTATGTTCTTATCTTAGTAGGAGCAGGGAACAGCATACAGACAAGTCTGTAATTGGTCTATGTTGTGTCCTTTGAAGATACTCTCACTTAGCTACTCTTTTAACTACAGGCAAAATTAAGAGTCCTCATAATTAATGATACATGTGTAATTCTCCTGATCTTCCAAAATTTAGATGTCATCTGTTTTGCTATACTGTATTCTTCTAGTCTTTCCTTCTTCCTTTTTCAAAGTTGTTTAGCAGTTGCGGATAAAAATGGCACTGTACAAGACCTCTTGCAAAGAGAATCTGTAGGCCTCATGAGATGTCCACAGCTGACACTCAATATTTTTTTCTCTCTTCCTCTTGACAGAAATCCTGTTTCTTCTAAAGAAGTTTCTCAAGGTAAATTTTGAAAGCTATTAGTATGATATACATAAGTGTATACAGTTTTAGCATTCTCGTATGGGATATGACAATCAACTATGATGGTTGTCTGAAAAAAATAATTAAAGATTGTTAAAATATATACCATTTCCTGAGCTATGCAGGTCCCTTGACCACAATTTGATGGGCTGCGCAAGCTATTTTGAAATGTTAGGCATCTGCTATGACAATCTCAAAGCTGTGAGCTCATTGTATGGCTTAGCGATAACTTCAGTGGAGGTTTCATATTTTAAGTTCATGAAGAAAACTTAGTAGACCTGCAGGTTATAATTCATATTAATTTCCATAAAAATTTTTTTCTATTTTCATTATTTTGTTGTAGAAAAAATGTTTGACTGCAGTCGTCCTGAAAAAAATGCAGTGCAAAAGGAGAGCATTGAACTAAAGACTATGAGAAGATCACTTAGCTCCTGTGAACTACCTGAGAAGTTCTCTAACCCTACTGAACTAATAAGCAACAAATATCTCCTTGAGACCCAATTGCAGAAAAAAAATAAAAATTCACAAGAGCTGGACAGTGTCTGCAATAATTCAAGTTTGGTTTTGCCTGTAATTATGAAGTCTTCATTGGTAAAATATTTTATCTTTGCTAAATAAATTATGTTGCTTAATCTGCTTTCTCAGTTTAGCATGAGACAACATACTGTGTTCCTGAATCAGTTTAGAGATTGTGATAGTTGTGTAGTTACCATTAAATAATCTACCAATTTCCCCCAGGAAATCTTCTGGAACCCTGCCTCAAAGCAATCAAGAGTATGGTTTTAATCAGAGGATTGTCACTGCCTACCATATTTCATATGTAGGGGATGAAGCCCTCTGTGCTTTCCAGTTTGTATTTTCAGTCTTCTCTTGATATTCAAAGAAAGCAAATGAAATAACAGACTAGTCTCAGACAAATGAAAAAAGACAAAAAGGTGTGTTGGGGTAGAAGGCAGAAGGCAGCTCTTCCTATGTTACTCCCCATGTTAGAGGTAGATTTACCTCTTGACTGAATGCTAAAAATTGAAGGTACTCTTATCTAACCTAAGTTATTCAAATATTCTCTTGCTGAAAGTAAAATTGAAAGTAAAAATCATGGAGGAGATTGGAACGTTGGATTTGGAGTCATTGTTAAACAGTATTACTCTAGTTGATGTACACAAAGATAAGTGAAAACAAAGTAAAACTGCTTTACATTTCCACAGTGGAAGAATAGACTGAAGATCTCACATCATTAGAGATTGAAGTATATAGGATTTTAAAGCATATGTCATCCATCTGTTGCACTGGGCTATCAGAGTATTTCCAAGTGCTATGAAGTGAACATTTTACTGGCAATTTATGAAGCTTCATGTTTCTTTTCCTGTTTCTAATATATTTGTGTTTTATTCAAGTTACAGGATGTAGCCAAAAGGCAGAAATCTCTTTCTACACCCTATTGGGGACTTGAAGGTTTCTTTGTAGGTGCAAACTGTAAAGGAGTAATGCTTGAAGCACATTCTCCACTCTGTGCTGACTCTGGTCCTCTGGAGAGTAGCATTCTGTTTCCAGGTAATAGTGTGTGAATGAAGTCCTCAAACAATATACATATTTATCACTGTTGCTGTAAGTCATCCTTATCTTCATGTAACATGGTTCTAGCTTACTTTTAGATGTCTCTTCTGGGTTACAGTCATGGCAACACAGGCAAGTGGTGCTATGGAGGACTAAAATAAACTTACTACCTTGAGTAAATCACATCAATATAATGCCATAGATTTACATGCTTCTTTATGTCCCCTGAGAAGTTGGTTCCAGTAGGAATTTCTGCTTTCCTTTATACATAATACACATCACACACACAAAAAAAGCATCATTATTCTATTGCTTTTAATAGTGTATATGAAACAACAGGTAAAATGCTTGCTGAGCATGAATATTAATTAAAGTGACATTCAAATATGTCACTTGAATTTAAGCTTGTTAGTGTGTATTCTATATATATATATATATTTTACATTATGTGTAGAAAAATTGTTGTGTGACTTCTTTAAATCACACACATTAATTGCAGCAAAATATAGTAACAGTAAATTCATATTAACACAAAACCTGCAAATGGGTTCCTCTAATATTTTTTAATTTCAGGAGATGGAAACTGGGTTACTGAAAGGAGCTTGAGTGAGTACGCTGATGACTCTGTAGTTCAAGGTGTCCTGGAGAGTCAGTTGAACAGACTTTCAAGTGGTTTGGAGACTCCAAATAAAATTTCTTCAGTAGCAGGGAGGTCATGCTCAGGTAAAGATAAAACAGCTTCGAGGTCCTGCTTTAACAGGTTAATTTTTTGTCTGTAAAAGGAAGAAGTGCTTGTGATGATGATTCTGCTGAATTTAGGTGATTTTTATATCTTCATTTATTTATTTGTATTTTGTGTGTAATGGCATTGTTTTTGTAAGAAAGGGTGTTTGAGTTAAAAATTGTCTCTTTCCAGCTGTCAGTAATAATACTTTTTATTGTGCTTAGTTTCTACTCCTGCTTCTATGCTATTAATTCCCTCTTAGCTTGAATATTTAGATAATAATCTTGTCTAGAACAAGGTTATGTATTACTGTATGTTTTGCAGCATCTAGTACGATATGGTTTTGATCTAAAAAAGTTCTTCATGCTACTGAAATTAAGTCTTATTACATGAATGATAAGAAACAAGGAAATGAGGAACATGTAACTGCCTGTGCACTTCGTAGTTACTTTACTCAAATTCAATTGTATCCATCTGAAGAAATGTACCTTACGTTATTTCTATCATCTTAAGCAACCAGTTTGGCATTTTAATTTTAAAAACACTATGTGTAGAAATTGAAACTGTCAATTTGGAATCCCTGAACAATATTTGAAAGAATCTGTATTTTATTCATGTGGCATTAAATAATAAAAAAAAAACCACAGAAACAAGGTTTTAAGCTTTCCACACACATTCTCAGTCTCTCCCCTCCCTCAAAATTTGTGCCATTGCACATAATAGCTAAATAAAATATCTTTTTCTGAAAGGTGTCCCTGAGATATGAGATGCTACTTACCAGTATAATTGTAACCTGTTTATTAATGTTTATTAATTCACAATCATAAGAGAAATTAATAATCTGTTTGAATAAATTAATAAAGTTAACTGCAATTTATTTTATTAATGAGCTACGCTTGAATTATTTTTGTGCGAGATCTTAAATTATTAGAATTTGTGACCTTTTCTGTTATTTCAGGGAATGATTCCAGAAGACCTTGGTCAACAAATGTGCTACACAGTAAATTATCTGGAAATTGCCCAACAAACGCTCAGCCAAGACCCGAGAGTTCACCTGTGTGTCCGTTGAGAGTTAATACTGAGATATCAGAAAACAAGTGCATTGATATAACTAAACAAGATGAGGATCTTTGGGAGTATATTGCTGACCAAAAAGCCCTACTTACTCTGGAAAAAGAATTACTAAGTTATACAGGCAAGTGACAGTATTGTTTAGGTGTGGTTTTCCTCATATTTTGAAGTAACGTCATGAAAAAAAGTAGCTGTTTCATTTGCATTCTCAGATCTAACTGATTTTGGTGCTAAGCCATTTGACCATGCAAGGCTACTTAGTGGTTGAACAGTGATTTATTTCCGTTTGATCATACTTTAATTTACTCTTAATTTAGTAAAGCAAACTGTTTCATACTAGTTTCTTAATTTTTTTACCCCTATGCAACTTTCTTAAAATTTTATCATTTCTTGCATTTTTGTTGCAGAAGTTTGCAAAATGTTCTCAATACTATTTTAGATAATGAATTTCATTTAAATAAGTATTCTTTCCTTGGGTGTTTAATAACTAACAGCCCAGATGTTGCTAGAAACTAGATGGTTGTCTTAAGACAATCTCCTTGTTTTTTGGGAAGGGGGTGTGTGTGTGTGTGTTGGAGGGGTGGGTGGCAGGCAGCCAGGGTCAGTTGGTTACACTTCAACAGAATGAATGAGTTCTAGTTTTGTTCTTTGAATACTGGAGAGAAAAAAAAAAAAGCTTGGGATGCTTCTGTTCCACCTCAATGAGGAGATGGGTCAAGTGTCTGAGAAAATTTTTGCCATAAGCAGCCTTGATAGACTACATCTCTTTGGCTGTAATGTTGTCCCTCCCTTCTGAGCTGCTGTGGTGCTTTCATAGTGGTAAATCCTGACAGAGATGCGTTTTCAGTAAAGAAAAGTAGTCTGGATTCCAGAGTGGCCTATATTTTAAAAAGTTTTTACCTTAAGTTATGCTGTACTTCTTCATAGAGCTCTTCTGTGAGGCTTCCAAATGCCACGTTTCAGGACAGCTGTTCTTTTTTTGACACGTACTTATCAGAACCCATGAGTTTTGAAGAGTTCCTCTTGTAGTGCTTGAAGAATGAACATCCATGCTGTACATGCTTGGAGAGGAGCAGGGAAGGAAGTTATTGTTGAACTGTCCCATTCTTTCTCTCCCTTCTCATACCACTTTCTTGGAATATATTTCACTTCTAAGTTCATAGCAGAGACTTAGGGCAATTGGGAATCTAGTAAGATACTTACATACCTTGTATGTGTGTTGTATAAGAAGCATAGACTGTGATCCCAGTTGAGCACCTTTTTATACTGGTGGATGTGGGATATATCCTCTTACTCCGTTGTAATATATGCTTCCTTTAGGCAGCTCCCTGAGTTCTGTGTTTGCTGATGTGTTTTGAGATCCCATAGGTAATAGTGAGCCCTATTGTATAAGGTTTCATACTGTACTAGCATAAACATCTTGGAAGCAAACCCTTTCCATTCCTTTTGATGATACAGGAGCCATATAATAATAAAAAGTTCTAATTTATTTGAGGTTTTGTAGTGACATCCTTCATCAGCTAGAGTTGTTTTGAGACTTTTAATGGCAAATTTTTGTTGATACTGTGAAATTCTTTAAAATTGATAGTGTAGATATTGCATTTTTTTGTTTATATTTGTCCCTGAAATTACCTAAAATATTTCAGGTCCTGAAAAACATTACAGCTTAACTTCTGAAGATGTAACCTCACCCAGCAGACACTCAGAGAAGATATATGGAAATCCTACAGATTTCTATCAAAACCTGGAGCTAAAAGATGAAAGCAGAGTTGATATTCTTGGGTAAGTTAAATTTGCTGAGTATGTTTTTATGATATTGTAAAATGCTCAATATGCCAAACACCTTGCCAGAACTGAAATAAAAATAGTCTTGACTTTCTGATTGTACTTTACGTGCTAATTATGAATTCTAGCATGACCTATTTTGTATCTTGGTGTTCTAAGCCAGTACTCTCCGGCAGCTCAGATGAAGAATTAAGTGATATATTTTGTTGTTGAGACTCCAGATTTTGGGAGTATGTTTTTAATTTTTAATGCATTAGTTTTTGTTAATATACAGCACTGAGATTTATAACACCTATTAGAAATCTAAGTTCTTTGGTTGTAAGGTACCTTTAAAAAGAGCAGTTCTGAACTGGTGAGCCAATAACATTTAACTCACTGTAACTTATTATAGCAATCTTTTATATTGCCTCGGAGACTAAGGAGATGACTGGATACAAGGAATTTCCTGAAGTTCTCTGTCATTGGTTTCTTACTATGATCTCGTAACTAGTAAGGGTCAGTGACACACTGTGAGTTAACTACATGCTATGAGAATATAGCTCATTCAGAGGTTTGTGATTGGTTGGGGTTTATTTTTTTTTAAAAAAATCATAATATTAAAATTGCAAGTCAGTAGAAAACTGAACAATATTTGCAAATACTGTAGATACTATAAATGAAACCCAGTTTCCTAGAGATGAGACCTGTTCTAGGCTATGGGATTTCTCTATTAAGGTGCAATAGTGGCAATGTTATTTACTTCCTATTTGTTTAAGAATTGAAAATGTCTGTGACACAAACTGAGGGAAAGAAATGAGTGTAGTAGCTTGTAATGTATGTATACTTGCAAAATATACAGCAAAAGCTATTTTCATGCCTTTTAGTTCCACATACGTAAACATATGTCGCTACGGCTTAAAGCAGAGTAGCTTGAGGAATTTGAGCTGCTGAAAATCACTGTTATATGTTTCTTTTAAGGGGCTGGGATGAAAGCCAAGTGGCTGATGAGGAAGAGATTCTGGAGGATAAACAACAAGTTCTTGCATTACAGTGAACATACAGAGAACTTAATGCAATTTCTGTCTTTGTGCATCATACAAAACCAAGAAGCAGATGAAGAGGGGTCTGAAGTGCTGCTCAAGATATTATTTATTAAGGATTATTTTGTAAAACTGTCAATAAAAATTCTGTAAAATCCCTTGGTTTTTTGCTTATTTATTAGTATGAAGAAGTACCAGAATAGAAGAAAACTGGTCTTCTGCTATTATTTTTTAGGTTTTTCTTATTCTTTAATTTGTATTTAATATAAGGTTTCTTGCCCATAGGTTGAATTTTGTGTCTCCAAATGCAATTTTACATTGACAACCTGAGATGTAGCACGCAAGAAATATTAATGGAGTGCTCTTAAATGAGAGGGTCCCAATTTGGCTGAGTTTGTGGTGAGATGTATAGTAGAAAGTCTAGTATACTTTACTCTCTATCACATATTTTACCACTAAAGGAGTTTTGCCTTGCAGAGTAGAAATTAAATGTATCTTACTTCTTCACTATGCTCCTTTCTTTTTAATTTCAGCAGGTAGCATATACTAGCAAGAAACTTGTGCTCAGCATCAGAGAATCATAAAATCATTTAAGTTGGAAGAGACCTTTAAGATCGAGTCCAACTGATAACCCAACACTTCCAGGTCCATCACTAGACCGTGTCCATAAGTGTCACATCTGCATGATGTCATTGACACATCTCCATGGACATCTACATCAATGGGAAGTCAGTTCTTTCTCTGTTGCAATATGCCAGATAGCATATCTACTACCTTACAGGTCTTTTAAGATTAAGAGAACAAAGAAATACAGTTAAAAGGTGATCTTGGATGGTGTTGATTTCACCAAACCATTTTAATTTCTCATATCTGATCACGACAAGGTCTCAGCTGTACTTTTGAACTTGCTGCACGTGTTGTTAAAAGATTCTTCCTCCTCTTCTCCCCTTCCCAGAAAATGTCAGGTTAAGTACAATTAATGTAACTTAATGTAACTCAATAAAAAGTCACTTTGCTACTATGTGGTACTTTAATGTAAAGAGGGTTTGGTGGCTTTCTGCTGTCTTGTTGAGGAAATGATTAATTGTACCCAGTAGTTGATTAGTTTTCTGTGGAGGTGGCAGGAAGTTATGGTTTTGAAATGATCTAATTGGTATCTTTTGGTAACATCTTTAGGATTCTCAAACACAGCAGCAGCTTCAGCTTTTTTTAAAGGTTTGGGTTTGTTTTCTTTTTTGTCTTTCATCGTGTTCTATTTGTATGTGGATGCTTTTTCCCTTCTTTTATTTCCTCCACTCTGGTTCTTAAGATGCTTTTCAAAGTACCTTAAAAGCTGTCGTGTTCCCCCCTCACCTCTGTTTTGATCAATAAACGTTTATCATTTTGCAGTCACAAAGATTTCTGTACCATTGTGTTGGGCAATTTTGGGATTAATTAAAAGCTTTTGTCTGAAAATTGTTCTTATGCATTTATGGCCAAATCACTGGACAGGATTCTAAAATTGTTCACAGAAACTTTCATGTAGAAAGAGAAGCTTCATATTCTGCTTTACATCTTCCATATCTGTTCCACAATTCTCATAACTGCTGTAAATAAGGACTTTAGAGAAGATGAAATTCAGAAAGCAACACTGCACGTACTTTTTACCATGTTTTTATCTATTTTATATTTAATGAAAGATTATATGTTTATTTCAGTCGTTTTTCACCACAGCAGCAGTGATCAAAACTTCATGTCAGATGCTTAAAGGTCATGATTTCCATCACTAAATTGGTTAATTAGGAAATGTAGATAGATTTAAGAAATTAATTTTGTTTATAGCCTCAAATGTTTAAAGAAGTCTTTGAGTGCTTATCTTGAAAACCTTGTGATTCTCTGTTCAGAGGTGGCAACAAGTGACCTTTGTAATGTATTGGTGGAAATATTCTGATGTATTATTTAGGTTCTGACAATGAAACACACACTTATTTGCATTCTCCCCATGCTGTAGGTCTCTGACACAGTATGCGTTTGTTGTCTATTCTCTCTCTCCCATCAGTTAACCACTAATAGAGACAACATAGTAGCCTTTTCAACAATTTCTTTTACAGGAAAAAGTATTTCAGTAACCCTAATTCATAAAAACTAGAGCCATTGGGCGGAACAGGCAAGTGATTTGATTTCCTGCCTCATTTCTTGTCTGTAAGGTGAGGGCATATTTTCCACTTCAGTTTTCTTTATAGAATTTATCTTATATTGATGTTTTATTACGGTAGTTCTTTGCCAGAAATTCTAAGAATAAAATCAGAAAGCGAGTGTTTTACGTTGTAGATTAAGGCTAGTGCTTTTCTTTCATGAATGTAACCTTTTCTTTCTGTTTGAGTTACTCCTCCAAATATTCCTGTTGCCCTCATTTCCCTTGCACAGGGAGAGTGGCTGCTTCCATGCTGTTCCCAGCCATTTTTAACTAGAAAACCAATGAAACAGGTGCTACTATAGCGTGTGCCTAAAGCCCTCAACAGTCAGGTTAATCCTTTGTGTTTCTTCTTGTTGGAGGCAACTGGAAAGTCACTGATATTGTTTTCAACATCTGATTTTAACAGTTTTCCCTTCCCATGCCTTTTTCTCGAAAGAAAAAAATGCTTCTGAGAATACTTCTGACAAATTTTGGATTAAAAATAAACTTGTTTCACCAGATTAGTAATCTCTTTGGTTGGTCAGTGATGATTTAAACGCAGCTTGGTTTTGTATTCCTGGATTTAACACACTTGACGATATTTTGTGTGAATTTTTTTTTCTTGTCTTCACGACATAGAGGTGGAACTGATATCCTAAATACACAGACCAAAAGAGTATCTGAACTGAGGCAGTTCTGTGACAGTTATTGATTGGTTTTCTGTTGCAAATAGAAATCTAGTGTTGAAAGCTTGCTGGTTAAGATTATGGATGTGGTTTAATGTACTTTTCTGCATTTCTGCCTTGATGTAAGTGGTTATGTTTTGGTTTTTCTTTTTTATTTTTATTTCCTTGTTTGCATGTTGTAGGGATGCCTAGAGATAACCTGTCTGAAGGGATTTGCCCAGAAAAATTGTATTTTCTGTCCAATTACAGAAAAGAAGGGGGGAAAACTGAAAGACCAGTTTATTTTTTTTGAGCCTCTACTCATTTTTGTGTGTATGTTAACATTTGGAAACGTGATTTTTACAAAGCATAAACCCTATGAATTGACTTGGCAATCAATTTGGATTTCAAAAGGTGATATCACATTCATTATATATTAAAGTATTGCAGGATTTTTGTGGCCATGCCTACTTTTCATCAGTCTGGCAGTCTCTGCAGGGCTGTCTCTTTTAGCCTTTTTAAATATGATCATTTCCTGCTTTCCAGCAACTTGCAGTATAATATGCATCAGTGAAAAAGACTGCTTGGTGGGCAGGTGGGCTTACTATTTTTGGTGGTTATACGGTACAAGAACGGGTGAATCTGGCAAGCATTGAATTGCTGGAGAGATTTTGAAGTCTCCTTTGTTGTGAACAAATGTTTCCTTTCTGTCCTTTCAACTAAGCAAAAACACAAGGCATGATTTTGATGTGTGTTGCTTAAATATTAGTATTCCATAACTCTCAGCTTTTTTTACCCTGATTTTTTTTTTTTTTTTAAGAGGTTGGTGTCAGACCAGGGAAAAATTGGACAACCCCTCCTTTTCTTCTGCTTAGAGGTTTGTTGCAAACACACTTAGTAGCAGAGGATGGAATAACTTGGGAAGGATGAAAACCTCAGGAGTGTCTTCTGTCTATTGTCATGTTTTATGATCTGTACTAAGAGCAATGCACTTGTGCAGTTACGTATCAGAGCGCTGCTAACTCTGCTGCTAATCTAAACAGGATTAGCATATGGCAATAATCAGACGTTTCTAGATGCTCAGAGAAAATTTTGTGCTTCACAGAAATCGTCTGCCTGTCTCTGACAGGGAGACTCTACCCACGTATTAAGGTTTTGAACTTTTCTAGCCTCAGGTCATTACAGAATTACAATATTTTTCTTATACTCCAAACTAATGGTGCATTGAGTAGAGCTATTAACAGAAAAGAGTCCATCAAGATTCCTGTCTCATACCGTTCTCTTGAAATTACCTTTCCTGGTGCACTCCCCAGGTTGTCTGGCACCAGTGGATGATTTCTACAAATTTAGCTGTTAGCAAGTTGCCAAATATTTTTCAGTCTGTTACTGTATTTTGGTGCTTTACATATCAATTCTTCCTCCAGCTTGCCATAAGGGAAATATTTGGCATAGTGATAAAGGAATAATGCAAAATTTGTGTTGTTCCCAAGTGCTGTAATTCTAAGACTATTCCAATTGTCTTCCATGAGGTATCTTGGTGCATTTTGGGGAAGGTCAGAGAATTGCTGCTGAGGTATCATCACAGTGGCACTAATCAAGCTTCTGCCAGGTTCTGGTAGGGGTGTATGTAATTCCTTCATGTGACACAGCCATGTTTCCATGACCATGAATGAGCAAATGTACAGTGTAAAATCAATGTGCCTTGTTCTCAAAATGCAGACAAATTTAATAGCTGTTAACTTCAGTTGAATGCTTGTTTCTAAAACACTTACCTGGGACTCCCTGAAATATTTTAATTGGCTGCCATTTGGCTGCCTGCCTGATCATGTCTAACTATTTTTTTCTTCTATATAGAAGAGACCCTCATCCAAGTAGTCAAGTTACAGAAACCACGTGAGGTGCTGTCTGCTTCTGCTCACGTACTTGGCTTTGCACACAAGAGTGTGTTAAAATTGGAAAACGAGAAATGACATTTTCCTGTTCGTGTTTCATTTCAACCAGTTCAGGCAATGAATGAATTTCATTGACAACACTCTTCGTGACTCTGCTTGTGCTGGTGCTGTAAAGGGCTCTGCTACATACTCTAAGGCTCTTCCTCCAACAGAGCAGAGCTCTGTTTCACTGTTTGAGTCTAACTTTTAATAGATTTTTGGATGCTGTCATTTGCTGCATCTCATTTATAAAAATTAAGGGTTGTTCTTTTCTCCATCATAATATGGCTTACGTGCATCTCATTACATTATCAGAAACACATAAGCCCAATTAGTTTTAATTTATCCAGACCCTTCAAATCAGGGAAAAATACATCTCTCTTTTTACTTTGAAAAATGAGTTCTGCAGATTGCAAGCCATCAACACAAGGGCATTTCTAAATTATTTTCGTCAAGAAAAGTGTTCTGTGACTTTTTAATTAATTAGGATTAATTAGGTTATTGAATATGCTGATGCTTTTTGTGAGGGAAGGAAACATGATAATCTACTTTATGTTAATATTACAGATCAGTAAAAACCACAAGAAATTGAAACTTCAAAAAATCCACACTAATTTTCCATATATTGAGGGTTGTAAAGACCCTCAATCAAAAAAAGCTCTCTTTTGATTTCAGTAAAACAGAGGGATTTCAAATGCTGATTTCCAAAGGAATTAGAACAGTCAAAACAGCGATGTTGAGGAACAAATATTCAGCAGGATGTCTTTGTTTTATTTCGGTCAAAGATGGCACTTGCCCAGGCTTTTTGAGAAGCAGAGGTCAGGTTTTGTAGTCTGTATCAACAGGGCACGTCAGGTTCCCTTCTGAGCAGTAGCTAATGAGAGAGACAAAGTTTGCAGTGGCAAGAAACCTTGGTAGGTTAGAATTGGATTCTGTATACTAGTTTAACTAAAAAGTCTAGGAAAAATCTGCATCAGAGCCCTGACAAAGCATCTTTTTAAATTTTTTTTTTATTTATTGTAAGATTGAATCATTTCTACAGGGAAACCTGAAGAGAAGTTAATTGAATGTGGCTCTGTTTGAAAAATGTGAGCACTTTTCTTAATGTACTCTGAATATATAGTCCTGGAAAGGAAATGCTCAGTTGCATCGTTTGTCTGGATGCTGTAGCTTGCTATATTTCATTTTCCTATTTACTATATCACATTAGAATTGCTATTAAATTATCAATTAGAGCTGTCATGTGTTGCTTAAAAAACAACTACTGATCTTGGCATTATTTGCATTTAACTGTTACAGTGTAATATATAGCTATAAAAATAGCGTTTATGATCACAATTCGAAGACCAGCTCCACAACACAAAGAACAAAGAGCTGCTTTTTTTTTTTTTTTTTTAAATCCCAAAAACTTCTGAGGCAAAGAGGTACCATATCATCTGTCCTCTTTAATTCCAATCATTAAGCTTTCTCAGGTTATCTCTTTCTTGGCCAAGCTTTTCTTATGCTGTTTTTGGTGTTTTTTCTTTTTTTTTTTTTTCCTTCCCTGACCTGATTGTTAGTGTATCTGTGAGAACTGTAGTAAAACGTAGTAATGATGGTTAGAGCCTTATTCTGCTACACAAACCTCTTTGTAGGTGAGATGGCCTGTACTTCAGAAAAGGCCAGGAGTGGAGAAATAGAATTATGACAACAGTTCTTTAGAAAAGAAAAAGCTACAGTTACAGATACAACCTTTCCTCTCCTGCCCACCCCTGCGTATTTTTTCTTATCTTCCAATGTTTGCTTTTTTAAAGGTAAATAAATTTTAAAGGTAATTTTGAGAGTTGCGTCCATTTAAAAGATGACAAGTTTGTTTTGGTTTGTATTTTTTTGGAGAACCGGAGCAGAGATAAAGACTCTGATTACTGGTAACTGCAATTGGTAAAAAGAAGATAATCTCTTGGCCTCTCTTTCAGCACAAACTATGCAAATGGCTTAATTTTGAATGATGAAATCTTAAGAACATCTAGGGACAGCCTATCTGTTCTTAATACAGGCTGTGGGAGTCTTGCCAGTGAAAAAGCACATAATGTTCTCAGTCACAATTTTGCTTTCAATTACTTTGGAATGTATTCTGTAAAAAGTATTAAGTAATGCAGTGTCTTTCCCATCACTGGAATGGGCTCTGCTGCCTCCAGGAGCTCCTGGATCCTGGACTTCACCTACTTTCCCCTGAGTCAGTCAACATAATGTATGTGGTTGCTGGGAAGGAGGGGCTTGGGGTGTTAAGAGCAGTGCCCTGATGTGCTGCTTGTTAAGAGAAAGGCTCCTGGAAAAGTTTTTCAATTGTTAGGAACTTTCTCAAGTGTAGGAGATAGGGTTCAGGCTAATAAACTGCCTGAGAAATGAAAAGCTAAGGATATAATTTTCCAAAAAATTTTCTAGTACAGAGGACATATTCTGTGCCCAGTGTGATGTCGTGACTGGCTTGACTTCTGTGTAAGCTAAACACTAAAACCTTTTTAGGTTACCCAAATTTAGAAAATCCTGTCCATCTCTTTGTTTTAAAGCTATGATATGTCTTTTAAAATAATTCCCCAGACATGCAAAATTTCATCACTAAAAAGTATTGTCATAGTAGAGGCTAAGAGTAACAGTCAAAACGTTCTCACATTCTTCTGTCTAAACTTCATGTGCTCATTTGCAGTGCTTGCAAGATTAATGTGGAAGGAAATAAAATCTTTAGCTTGGGTGTAAGTAAACTAATACTTCCCATGCAGGAAGCTGTAATATTTAGTAAATAAAACTGTTCCCCTTGTGATGTAGCCAGGAGTGGGAAAACTAGAATTGGACACAAGCAATTTTAATGATGTTCATTGTGGCTCTGTTTCCCTTTTCAGAGTCCTTGCTGTCAAATGCTTTGAAATGTCATGCCTTTTGTGGGTTTGAGATGGGAATGAGGGGGAGAAAAAGCCCTGCTTCCATTTTGATGGAGCACAGCACCAAGCTTCAATTTTAATGTAGATATTAAGCAAGCTAATTTTATTTTTTAGTGGAAAGCTTCATATCCAATATGGAAAGGCGTTGCTAAAATGAAATAATTAAGATTTGCTCTTTGTAGGCAATGCAGTATGGCTAGAGACCTGCTTTGTAGGCAATAGTTTTTGCTGCTTTGCATTTTCAACAGAGGTATTGAAGCAACTGCTGGAGTCTTCTGCTCTCTGTTCAGAAACTGGTTAGATCGTGCAATTCTTAAGTATTCTGAAGGTTTAAGAACTGGTTTGACCATGACATTTTTAACCAGGCTGAAGGTAAGACAAAGTGACTAGCAGTAACGGAAAACAACATCCACAGTTTGATGTCGCCAAGTCAGCTTCCATTTTACTAGGAACTTTTTAGGCCTTGTTGGCAAGAACCTTTTTTCATGGCAAATTTTTAAAATTAACAATATAATTGGTATTCAAAGGGTACTGGAAATCGTCCTGGTATTTTACAAGCTGCTTAAATGAAAAAGGAGATTACTGTTCTGAGGAGTTTACAGTTTAAAATGCTGTTTACTTTATCAAAAACCAATACAGAAACGTGATGATTACCCTTTATTTTTCTCTATATTGTGCTGGGAACATGAAGTATCTTTTCATAATTTAACAGACATTTATAACTTGCAACACTTCAAAAGACAGTGTTTTCTAGTTATATGCAATTCCATTCTGCAGTAGAAATTAAACTTGCTTAACTGTCTTAGATAAGCATCACCAAGTAACATTTCATATCGTGCGTGAGATGACTCTGTTCTGAAAGTCAAAATAGCTTTCTAGAGAATATTTTGGATGATAATTTCTTTACCTGAATATATTTGGCAATGCAATTCTGAAAAAGTTTATAAGTTTGCTTATATAAATTATGTGTATATCACTTAAATATACCAAAAAATCTTAAATTAAACCATTTTCGTCCACCTCCCTGCAGCATTTTATACTGAAATTTCAAAAGTTGAGGTGTTTTTCTTCTACATCAATTTCTCTTGTATTTACAATGTTATTACAATGTAAAGTTCTAGAAGTGAGAATTGAGCACCTGTACTAGGACCATGGCTGATGGTGTAGTGTGTAGGGAGTATTGTGTACACTTAGAAAAATCACACTACACAAACTATTTCACAACACTGAGGTTTATTTTCACTTGCAGGACTTTGATCTGTTTGCAGCACATTTATCATTACTACCTTGTATGGTATCTACATTTAACAAGGAGACTGAAGAATTATGAGGATGATGTTTCTTTCCTGACAATTTTTTAAGCAAAATGGAATGCTCACTGCTCCCAAAAAGGTTTTTTTCATTTAGTCAAATATCAGAAAAAGAAATAACTGTAGAATTTTATTAGTAGCAGATACCTTCCCTGGACAGCTGTACTCTCAGCATGTTGTCAAAATAAAACTTGTTTCAGAAGCCAAAGCAGGCCAGGAAGCTCATCAAGTTAAAACACACAACAAAAATTATAGGCCACTCTGAGTTGTGAGCAGTGTTAAGTAGTCTGCCAAGGCATAGGAAAAATCACTGTTTTTTTTTTTTTTTCTTCTTGGTGTTAGGACTCTCTTACTGCATTCTGCTGTGTATTCTGGAAAGCAAGAAAACAACTGAGTGCTGCAATGTTTAGTAACGGTTCATCTAGTGAAGGAAGAGGACTAGGGCCAGGTGTCCTGACCAGGAAAAATCTACTGGGAAGAGGAAGAGCTCCACTGGCCTCTGATGCCCTCATGGTAATTCCTCTTTTGGACAAAGAATGAAAAGAACATCTTAATGCTCTTTGAAAAGCTAGAAGAGCTTTGTTGTTCTTCTCTTGGGAGTCGCCAGTTCCAACGATCACCACCATCATTGCTACTTGCTAGTTTGATTTGGGACTATGTCCTGATGCTCTTAGTTTCCACAATGGTTCACAGGTCTTAAATTAACAACACCTTTTAAAAATGCTTTATGGTCTCTTGAAATGTCTCTGTATGAATGCAAATAAGCAAAAGAAGAGAACTGAGCCTTGTGAGGCTAAGCGTGAGCTTTTTTTTTTTTTTTCCCCACATGAAAATATTTGATTTGTCAATTTGGAGTGACTTTCAAAAGCACGGTAAGATTTTTCACGTTATTGGACGACAAGATTTGAGCCAAAATGAGAGGTTAAATACGGATCAAGGCACAAACTCAAGAAATCAAATGGAATAAACTGAAACACTTCTAGAATTTTTTCTGAAAGAAATAGCGTAACAGAGCAGTATATGCATATCACTGGCAGCATTTATTTTCTGTACAGTGAAGCTAAATTGGACATGAATGAAATCCTCTACTGACAGCTTTCATGTTTTCTAGTTTTCTGCAGGCTCTTGCTAGGGCATTGTAGCTCGTGATGCAGAGCAGGAGTTGTGTGGTTGGTGCCCACTTCACTCCTGGAGTGCTACATGTCAGTGGCTGTGTCCAGGAATTCAACAGGTGCTTGAGGAAAAGCATCCTGAAAAATGCTAAATATCCTGCTTTGGGCTATTGCTATTTCTGCTTCATTAAGGAAAGGAGTGTGTCTTCTTCCTTTGGCGATATCTATTCTATATTTGACTTTTCATTTTGATTCAGATTCTGTTGCCTTATAATGTGAAAATCTCTGTGCTTTTAAAGGTCACTCATAATCTACAAATCAGTTAAACATTTTTTTTTCATGAATGACAACCAAGGATTTGTGCCTGCAAGTATCACTGCATGAAATAGGCTATTTCAAGCAAAATGTTTGCTTCAGAGAGAAGAAAAATGCTCTGAATTTGCATGATATGTCAAAATGTCAACCAAATTGTCAGCCAAATGTGGCAGCTGTTCCATTCTTAGGATCATGTTATATAAAAGATAACAGGAATGTTGTAGCTGGTTTTATTTATTTTATTTAGTGAAAATATTTTATTTAATTATTAGAAATGACTATTTCAGTAATCCTCTTTGACAGTAAACAGCTAAACTTTTATCTGGGTTTCTGAATGAACTGCCTGTTTCCAAAATCTTCTATGTAAAGCATTGTAGGTGTTGAGCACTGTTAGAGATCTAGGCCAATGTCCTCCCACATTCTTCTGTGCTTTCTTCTTGTGTTCTCCAACCACCCTTGCCCCCTTTTGCTCCAGTAATTTTGGTCAAGATGCAATATATTTCAAGGTAAAGTAAATAAACCATTTCTGTGTAAACATTTGCTATTCCTTCTCCTCTTCCTTTTGTTATAAAAAGCATCTAGTGCTTGTTCCTCAAACTTTGCTTCTTGTCCTTATTTTCTTCTTTTCCTTCCTGTTGTAGCTGCTAATGAACAAATGAAGGGGAGGGAAGAAGAGACAAGAAAAAGACATGATTGATTGCATAGCAGAGTTAGTTTTAATGGTAAGTTTTGTGCTTTGTGTACTTGCTACAGAAATTTCTGGTCTCCAGGATTGATGTATCCAGGCCTTTTCCCCCTCCCTACCTCCCTCTTCCACCCCAACCCTTGCTGCACTCAAGGGAAGGTTCTGTTTTTTTTTATCCCTCGATTCCCTACTGTTAGGCAGTGCCTTGACCTCTGTTCCTCAGCAGGCTCCCTGGCTCGAGCCTTTGTTTTGTTCATCAGTGTTCCTCTTTGGCAGACAGCCCTCAGCAGGGATGTTGCTGGTACCTTCTAAACCCTTCGTATAGATCTCAGGTCAGGAAACTCAAATGATCGATTGCTATTCTTTTGTGTGTATGACACTCAAGTACTAAAAGCTCCCAAAGCTCCTCACAACACAATTTTTCTCTACCAAATCTAACTTTGGAAGATGTGTACATTTCAATTGAATGAGAATGATTTACTTATTTTTGCATAATTGGAAATGTAGCATCCAGCAGACAAGGCCCTATTAAAATCAGCTTGGATTCCAGGTTATTTTTTTAGAAGATGAAGTTCATATGTTTTCCAGAGTATGTGCGTATAAAAGCAGTGTAAATGGAATAATAAAGGCAAGTGATTTGTAGCAAGACTGTGGAATGCATAGCAGTTTTAGCATTATGTCTTTGGTCAGATTCCCTTGCTTCACATTAACCCAGCTGGAAAGATGGCAAACAAGCTACGTCTTGTAGAAAAACAGGCGCTACATCTGTAGTCGAGTTTTTCTAGGTAAATGATATTGCAAACTGTGAGGTTTCTGTAGGGGTTGTTGAACTGAACTGACCTTTATAACACAGCTTTATTCTCTTTAGCAATCCTCAGGTTTTGAAAGAAATCAATAAATTGAGCAGCAACACTTCACAAAGACCAGATGGTCCTCACCCAATACTTCTAAGGGAATTAAAATGTGAAATTACCAGACTGCTGCTGTGATATACCACTTAAATCTGCCTCGGTGCAAAAGGAATAGCAGGGAGTAACTAGTACACCAGCCTTTTCAGTGTTTCGGTGTGTAGCTGAACTCAAAGACAAGTAAGTCTGACTTACTTTTTTCTTATGCTGTGCCAATAAGGTAGTCAGAGGAATGGATAAACATATGTTGGAGAGTTATCACTGTAACTTTTATGAAGATAAACACTACCGAAAGATCATACTTCTTTGGAGAATTTAAGTTTGTTGATGTGGGTGACAATTTACATACTGTGCATACCATCTTAAAATTATAAAAAGCTTTTGGGAAGTTGAACAAGCATTGGATTAAAGAGCAGGCCTTTTATCCATTTGTAACTTTTTTTTTTTTATTTTAAAGAAAGGAACTGAAGGCCAGTATTGTATGTTTTCATGTGGAGAACTGAACTATGTAACAGCTGTTGTCTGGGAAAAGAGGTAAATAGGGGGCAATTTGCTTTTTGATACAAAATGACTCGAAATATTCAAGTTAAAACTGCCTGTGAAAGGTTACAGAAATGATTGGATGACAGAGGAAATTGAATATTGATAACTGAATTACTGTCTGTGGGTGGGAAGGAACCTTAGTCAAAGTCATGGATGAGTTTTAAATTTGCTAGTTGGGGAATAATCATTGTCTATAGTTCCTTGAAAATGTTAGCTGAGTGGCAATCAAGCTGCCACATATGTAATTCTTTATGTAGATGCTAGTTATGTTATATTGTTCAGTATACAGTGGCACTGTTGATGTGATGGTAGAAGGAGGATTCAGATTCCCTGCCTACTCTAGGAAAAAAACTCTCCATAGAGGCCCTAGAAGAAGTAGTCTTGATCAGCAAGTCTAACTCTTATTTTGCAGGCAGCATTTAATTGTTTTCTTCTTTTGGTTAGTTGTTTTTTTTGCTGTTGATACGTTTTTTGTGAGGTTCTTCCAGAACCTCACTGCTCTAAAGAGTCAAGTTTGAGCCTTTGTCTCACTTTCAGATTACCTTTGATTTTTTTATTTATTAATCTATTTGGCCATCAGAAATGTATTTATTTTAAAATAGTTTTTAGCTTAGTGTAAGCATTTTTAGTTTCAATAGATCTTTTCTCTGCTTTAGTCTTTTTCTTTCAATTCATTCTATCTAATGAAAGGCAGCAATTCAAAACCCAAAGATGGTACTTTGCTAAACTGATTAAAGATAACACTCTCTTTCATGACATCCCCCTTGGTCCCCATAATAGGATATGACTAATTCACCTTTTTATGACTACAGCTACGTTTGGTATCAAAGGTATGCTAGATACACTGTTCAGTAATGTAGTTAAATGAGTTAGAAGAGTTTAATGCAGCCATCCACATGATGAAGCAAACGACTTCTGAGATTCCATGAAGACTGACTGTATAATGCTCATAAAATTCCTTATTTGTCGTGTAGATGCGAAATCTGGCATTAGGCAGAGCTAGAAGAAAACATTTGGATGCTTTTGATCAAAGGTGCTTATGGAAAATTATACTGCAAAGCATCAAGTAAGTGCTAAGAATATATAACGGCACAGTTTGAGAAGGAAGCTCTCATCAACAGAAGTTGGTAAATTTGGGGGTAAGTTTGCTGTACAGTTTCATAGTTCCTTATTCCTCCAATAAAGCTTGATGCTTGCATACAATATTTAAATAAGGTGGTTTAAATAATGGGGTTTTAAGACAGGTGCTAAAGCCCACATTTATGTAAAATCAAGAAAATTAATTACAGGATAACGGTCTTCTGTAGCAAGTGACAAAGAAGTTTGTAAGACTCTAAGTAGGAGCTAAAAAACTTTCTCATTATCCTGTGTTCAACTTTATGCAAGCATAAATAATTTCTTTTAACAGTATTTCAGTAACTGGAAACACTCTGTGTCTAAGCTAAAGGAGTGTTTTATCTTACTTTGCTTTTTGAGGGCTGTATTATGTTTCAAATCTAAGGCTATTCAAGAAATAATAGAGAATTTGTGTATTTTTCAGGGATGTAGTATCTGTAATTTCCTAAGCAAACATTATAATGGAGAGAAACCTCTTCTCCCATTGAACAGAGAACAGTCGATCTTGCATTTGACAATTCTGTAATCTGATTTATATCCAGTTTACTGCTGGCCACCTGCAAACAATTTTTATTTTTAATCTTGAGAGGACTCATTTGTCTGTGAAAGATGATTCCCTTGGACTGGCTCAGGATCTTGGGTCTGCCACAACAGCTGGGTGCTTAATTCAGACATTTGGAGTTACTGAATCTTGATTATGTTTTTTTTTTTTTTTTTGGTAGGGTTTTCAGAAGGCTTGTAGAATGACTACTGCACTCTGCTTTAGAAGGAAAATTGCTTTTCATGCTGTGGTGTTTGCTACTGTCATCACCTGTGAAGGTAAAGTTATGTCCCATAGAATGCAAAATGAAAAGTAAAGTAATCTAACTGGCTGACTAATATTCTTGACACTAAAATGAAGCAGTCCTTAGCTTTTGATAATGACATTAATATTTTTTTCTTCGTTTAGTAATTTAGACAAAGTGTTTTTACCAGTTCCAATTTTTTCTTTTGGGGGGGGCAGAAGGAGAGGATCTCTCCTGTAATGTGGTACAGATCAGATATTTACATTCCTTTTTTAATTTGTTCACTGACTCTCCAAGTTCCTGGGGTAATAGTGCCATCACTCTGCCTGTGACACACTGCTCTGTTTCCATCAGATTCAAACTATTCAGCTGCTCAGTGCTTGGCTGAGGTTGGCTGAAACTGCAATGGCAGTGGATCAAGGGAGGTTATCCGAGATACTACAGACATTTCTCCTTCTTGTCCTGGTAGGATGGCTCATTGTTCATTTGAATAGCTCGTGTCATGGACTCGGAACTTTTCTAAACTTACCTGTTACACTGGTTGCCAAAAATATTCTTCATTTATGTGTACATTTTGAACTTCTCCTTTCCAGACCAAACACATCTTGCTGTAGATGACTTTTAAGGCTTCTAGTTTGGCCTGTTGAGGTGTATGGTGTGTGTGTGCCTTCTAAAAGCAGAGAAGATCTATGTCCCATATATAATATTAAATTCTGTGCAATATGTTCTATTATGTCTACTGTGAACGTATGTCACAAGTGGTCTTGTCACTGTGTGACTGTGTTCCTGCTTCCATGTATAATATAAATGGTGGACTTCAGAGGGCATTTAGAGTGAAAATTTTCAGAAATGTTTGAAACAGATATTGCTCAGGGTACTTGCCTTAGTTTAACACTTCTTGAGCATGTCTCAATCCACATATTCAGATATGATAGCTGAAGTGTCTGAGCAAACAGAACTGCTGATAAAGTTAAACTTTGCAGGTATTACTATAGCAAAAATCTAAATTCTACACTCATTCCATATACTGTTGTTCTGTCTCTGATGCAGTTGTGTTTATGTGTGGGTAGCATATAACACAGAAAGTAAAGGACTTGTATATGCATTTTCTTTAGATCAGTGCTGCGTATTTTTGTAGTGTATTTTGAATATTGAGATGGGACTTGAGACTCTGATTTGTGAAAAGAAAATGAAGTAAAGGAAGGAAGATGAGCTGAATTAAAGAAGCCCATTCCTATCTTGAGTTATGAAAAGAACGGGAACTGGCTGAAATACTGCTCTGACACACAAAGTCACCACAGCCAGAAAGTGAAACCCAAAAGCCCTGTTGCTGAATAAATCCACCAAGATGATTTGCTTTGAAGGAAGATGAAATGATGCTGATGGCCAGAGGTGCCAATATTTTGGTTGCCACAAGTGTGATCAGGCCTCTCCAGGCATCCACTGGCCAAAGCCTACTAAATGAAGAGCAAGTGGAAGCAAAAGAAAATAGGTGTAAAGCTCATTTTACAACAGACAGAGTCGTGAGGGTGATGCTGTGTAAGTTCTCATTTCCTGTTGGATAACATGCTAAACTGCCATAAACAGACCCAGATGGGATCAATTCAAAAGGTTCTACAAAAGAGCTAGGTGAGACATCTGGGAGCAGACTTTTCCCCTCTTATTGTTGCTGCAGGAAACTGTTCAAAAGACTACAAAATCTCTTTCCTGGCTGCAGAGAGGATTAGGAGAGGAGGAAACCTAATAACTGACTCTTCACATCACTTCAGCATGAGATGTGTGGAACACGACTAAAGCAGTCAGAAAATATATTGGAAGCTAAAGCAGCAATGCTTTTATGAGAGTTGAGCCCCACACAAAGTAGGGGTCTGAAGGCAGCTCTGCTACGTGATCCCAAATCAGTCACAGCTCTTCAGTTACTGAAGTAAATGAAAAATCTACTGGCAGAGACAATACTGTCTGATGCGTGATGGACACCAATGCCATCAGTGCTTTAAGATCTTGAACACATCAGCACCCATGACTGCGTTAACAGCAGGGATACAGCTCTTTATGAATACTGTGATGCAACTGCACTGAGACATACAGCCAGAACGATCATAGAATCACACAATGGTTTGGGTTGGAAGGGACCTTAATGAATATCTAGTTCCAAGACCCCTGCCATGGGCAGGAACAACTCCCGCTAGACCAGGTTGCTCAAAGCCCTATCCAGCCTGGCCTTGAACACTTCCCAGATGACTTAGGTCTTTCAAACGTGGGAGAATACAGGGCAGCACTGGCAGAGAGCTGGAGGAGGAGCCATTTCATTCCTTGAATGAGGATTGCCTGCCCAGTCACATCACAACTCCCAAAGCTGCCTTTGCTGCCATGGGAAATGCAGAGAGAGTGAGAGAATCAGAACAAGGTGTCTAGATGAGGGCTGTCACTCTGGGTGAATTGTGGATTTGGATTGCACAAAACCACATTTTCCTGATTTGATTTTTTTTTTCTTTCTGTGTCTGAGAGAATTGTTAAAATGAATTATATCATACAACAAACTTTGGGATGCCTAGGGCAACACTCAGGTCTTTAATATTTTAGCTGCAGCGTGTCTATAATATGTAAAAGGACTCTTTCCTTTCTAAACTGTGAATGTTTTATACACTTGCTGATATCAAAAATACCTCTTCTTCTGCTGTGCTGCCTCTACTGATACTGATGTTATTTGGTTTTCGCTCACCCTAGCTCCAGTCAGTTATTATTGCTTAAGGGCTTGAAGGAGATGATTACTTAAGTCAGGGAGCAATTTAACGTAGGTGGAATGTGAGGAGCTTTCTAAAGAAAGAGATAATGGAGTTTAACTCTTGCTATAACACAACAAAAATTCTTGCCTGACTTTCACAGGAGGTGTCTGTCTCTGTCAAAAATTTCTCTGTGCATCTTGCTGAGTTATTCTAACTTTTCCATTTCGGTTTGGGTAGGGAGTGAGGTAGAAGTAATCCTTCTCTCTTACAGGGGTAATCACATCATTTCTTCCTTACTGTCTCTTTCCATTTATCATCTGCTTTAGGAATAACCATCTGTGAGTTTGAATAAACATTTAAGCGTAGGGAGTAATAAAACAATGTTTTATGGATGGTAACTTTTTTGTGACTATTTATATTTGGAGACTCACAGGGAACTCTCCAGAGATCTGCTGCTGCCAGCCTGGAATGGTGCAGTCCTAAGACCCGTACCAAGCACTGCTTAAAGTCCTTATGGTCTGCTCAGATTAATGAGGGCAGCTGCTTTGTGCAAATAAATGTCATCTCTACAATTTAGCAAATCCATATGTCTAGGACAGGGCACAGTTTGAGGTCAAGTTAATGGAGAAAACTAAAAAGAAATCCCTTTTTGTCCTAACAGAATAGAAATAGGTTAAATGAATAGGAGTAAATAAATGCAACTGCAAGAGCTGTTTGTTGTGTCATATTTAGGTCCAAGTCCAGGTATTTAGGGCTTTGCTCCTGATTATATCCAGATGTTTAACATGGGGGAGAAGAAACCTTAGGCAGTCTTTCCCTTCTGGTTATGGAATTGTTATTGTCCTAAAAGCAAAGTGTTCTTCTTATGCCTAGGATGCCTCCATTAACTGGCGTTGCTGGAAAAATTAATGACAGTAGATTCCTTGCTCAGTCTTACCTCCAGAGTGGGGTCATTCCCTGTAATCCCTTCTCATGAGAGTCTCTGAGCCCATGCAAGTTTTCTGTCATGCTGAGGCTGGATATCATGAGCATCTTTTCTATTTCTCTCAGTAGAATCTGTTTGATGGATATGCCCAAATGGTATTGTTTCTGCATATTGTGTCTCTTAAAATCTCACCCACTCCGGGGGAAGTGTGTGGTGTAGTTGTTAAAAAGCAGGAATATTGTGGATGTTGCATTTCTATCACAGAAAGCTTAATATTACTAACAATACCGGATTTCCTTTCCATGAAAAAGATACTAATTTTAAAATATACTAATTCTAATTTTTTTTATTGAGAAATGTGATGAAGGCTTTTAAAAAATCAAGATTTTCTATCAAATAATTTGAAGAGGCCTCTTCATAGGAGTCTTTGATGTCATATTGCCACTTAACTCTGCATTACCTGTAATAGCTAAAAGTTTTAAGGCCCACTGGGAATAGAACAGGAAGAAGAGGAGGGGAGGGGAAAAAAAAAAATCTACCTTCCAAATATATCAGCATTTTTGCTGAAAAGGAAAATGAAAATAGCACTTAAAGTGTCAGGCTTTGAGTGTTCAAAAATATGATAATAAATGAATCAGAGTACTGAAAATGGCTTCTGACATTGAAGACCACGTCAACCTCAAAAGATGTGGCATAACTTCCACAGAGCATTTCACTTTGAGTTATTAAAGGAAAGGAGGCCTAGAAAAAAGGAATTTTTCTTCCTTCTGCAAAAGCAGAAGCAAAATATTGAGTATGTTTTCAAGAGAAAACAGACTGCAGAACATCAGTGCAACAATTCAAAATCAATAGGAGATTCTGAAGATGCTCCTTTTTGTAAATTCAGCAGTGCTACAGGGAAAAAAGTGCTGATACTTTGAAAACTGTAAAAATTAGTGCTTCTGAAGAAGTGTTAGCAAAATGTATTCAGCAATTACAATAAGGAACTTTGCTTGGAAACTTCCTATTAGCAGGATTTTCTGACATGACTACCACAACAACATGTATAAATTGTGTCCCGAGAGACTGATATATGTCATTCAAAAGCTTCCGTGTTGGATTTTAAACAATACATATTGGATACATACATAAGTGTAGTTAGTCAACACTGAAAAAATATTTCTAATCCAATTTCTTCCAGGTCACCTTTTAAAAACATGTTCTTTTCTGTAGGTGTCACTATAGCATAGCAGATAGAAAACACTTCCCTTAATGAAAATGTGTAATACACACAGCTCAGAAGCAAGCTGTAATCTGGATTTACTGTGCCATGGTTGTCATATCAACAACAAGGTTTCCCAGCAGCTAAGAGAATAAATTATTTTAGAGATTTATTTGCTTATCCTTTCTAGTAATGATACTGATGCTAGAGATTTTTTTTCTCTCATTTATATTTGTGGCAGTTAAGGAAGGCCTCCCAAATCATTTACATTTTCTCATCATGTTAATACTGACAGCTGAAATGAATCTCATTAATACATGAATATTTTTCTGCTTGCACCAAAATGTAGCCATTTTATGTTGCAAAACTTTCCGTATTTCTACTTAACTGATGTCTGAGATATTTCTACTTAACTGATGTTCTTAGTCTACACAGATTTGCTGGTGTTGCTTTTCATAGCTATTCAAGGTGTAACCTTTCCTTGTTTCCTCTTTGTGTGTATTATTTGCTCTCTCTGCTTGGAGTAGGAGCTTAGATAATTTCTTTAATAAGTGTTGAATGGGGCTTTAAAGTGTGGTTGAAGGAGGTGCCTTGAGCCTGCCCCTTACAGCAAGGATTAATACGTACTTCAGTCTAAGTATAAACTCACATAAAACATATAAACTGCATAAAACAGTAGCGATGGCAGACGTAGGATCACCCTGACAGAAGGTGGAATGGTGTCCTAATAATGAGGCTTGCAGCATCAGTGTGAATTTTACACTCTTTTCTTGTGGCATGTTGTGTTTGGGGTTTTTTTTTGTTTTTTTTTGGTGTGATTTTGCAGAATGATCTGCCTTCCTCTACATTCTTCTATTAGCCTACTCTAGAGGGTGCTCACTTGGGTATCTTCATCATCAGTGAATCCTCTCTGGAAGAACATAGTATTGACCTGTTTTTCACTTCCCTGGAGAGCTGTTCTAATTATTAAGCTATCATCTAATAATGTAGAAGTGCTACTCTGGCAATCATTTAAAGCCAATACAATTGCTCTTGTCTATTAGCTGTGCTTGCAACATGCTTAATAGATTGGGGGTCTCAAGGGTGTTAAGAGGCCCTCTGCTTAATTAGAGATTTGGGATCTATGTATCTGGCTCCTAAAAGTTGAATCCTTCAGATGCCATTTTAAAAGCTTTCAGGCAAAAGGGGAGATTTTGTGAGTTTCTCACCCAGGCAACGAGTAAGAATGTGAATGGTAGTTTTGATTTAAGCTCTAAGAATCTGTACAAAACCTTTGGGAGCTTGCCTTTGCGCGCATACCTAATGGATCAAATTGCTGGAGATGCTGAGGTATCACACTGCCAGGTGGTCTTAAATAAGAGCTGGAAACCAAGTTGTGGCCTTTAGCCTCTCAAGCGGTAGGTGTGTTAAAGAAAGATTTCTTGCCCGCAGACTGTCTTGGATTTCCACTCTGTTCAAATTACTGTGTAATTTATACCACACCTCCTAATAAACTCTCCCTCTGCTTCCTTGGAGAATGCAGCACTTGAAGTTAATTAAATAGAGAAGCTATGTGAAGCTCAGAAGAAACTCGAGCAGCTCTGATTGTCTGACTGTAGGAGATCATCTCAAGTAGGCATTTGGGCTTTTATTAGCAAACTGGGAAATCATATGTTAAGAACCAGGGATTGTATGTGCTCTGCAAAATCTAAGGAAAGATCTTTGTCCACTTCTGGGAAGAAAATAAAAAAGTGTTCAGTGCATGGAGAGGAAAAAAACCACCCCACAACTGTTTGGCGAAAAATCAAAAGAAATTTAATCTGTTTCATAGAAATAGATTTACTAGCATGATTTAGGTATAAAAGTGGAGCTTTTATTTGCATGGGACAGAGTCCTCTAAATGTATTAGCACAGAGTCTACTAGTTTATGTTAATTTGAAGTGGAATGTTTTCAGAAGATGATGTGACAATCATTCTTGGGAACAGAAGTCTCCCTCAGAAGAGGCTTTTCTGTAGCATTTCTGTTAGCTTCTCTAGCTTTTCTGTAGCATTAATGATCTACTGTTACTGAAGGAAATGGAATTAGAATAATACTTTTATAATAATTTGTCAAAGATGCACAGATACCCTGATAAAGGCAGGGTCATAAAACTATGGACAACTTTTCTGCAGTTTTGTGTTTTCCTGTGTGGTTCCATATGCTGAGAGCATGATATGTTTTAACTACTTCAAGCTGCTCCAGGTACTAATAATGTGACAAACATGAACTTTTTGTTTTAAGGGAACTTATGTGGTGACTTGCTCCAGATAACGGTACTCTGTGGAGGCTGTATCTATGGTAGCCTAACACTACATGAAACTACTCATAGAATGTTGGTTTATTGTGTAGTTTGCTGTCATTATGTTCTGGTGGGGTTTTTTGTTTCTCTTTTTTTTACTCTTTGTACAATATATAATATTGTGTGTATAC